>CM060948.1:230388139-230488139 GCA_030765055.1 Mantis religiosa
ATAAATACTAAAGGTTGGTATGGTCGAGCATAAAAGCTTTTATTGAACTGCCAGCTGTTTAAATAAATAGTTCGGTTTGGAAATCAACGCTTAAATATATCTGTATGATATCAGAGTAGTTAGAAGAATGCAATAAAGCCCCTCTGTAATTTTCCGAAACGCATTACTATGTCTAATTTTTAAATTTTATTAGTTACTATTGCATTCAAAAGCAAAAAACTTGAGTATATTTGCTACAAATATTTCGCAAACTTCAACAAAATGCTATTTTATAATATATTAGTCACAATTGGAATAACTTGTACATTAAAATATATTTTAAAACAGGAATTACGCATGCTATATAATAACAGCGTCACACAGCTAAACTGCCAAGGTGTAACAAATTGTAGATTAACATAGGAGTGAACATATGGCCAGATAGACAGGAACGTATAATCTGCCAAATAAAGATGACACACAGTAATTAACTTTTTAAACATTTTGCCTGCAAATAACCATAAAAAAGAGAAAAAATCACGTAAAACAACCATTAAAATAAGGTCATCTATGTATGTCACCGAATCCGCGGTCACAAACCGCGCCTAACTGGCGGAATAGAGGAGGGCATGCGACCACATAATACCCGCAGTGCTACGCATTCTGCCCATGACTTTCCACGCGGACGGTCGCAGAGGATTTTTAACCCCCTCGTCACCGAGTTATATATGCTTCTATTTTTTGACAATACTTATCCCAAAAAATACTTAAATTGGAAAATGCTATTTTAAATGATATAATAAGCAATTGTGAAAGTTAACAAGCTCAACATGATTTCCGACGAAGGCGTTTTTGAGCCACTCATGCTGTAATGGTATAACATTTCCCTATATTCAATGCCGATAACTAGCATACCTACATGTTCCATCCAGTTTTCTGAATTATAATAACTCCTCTTGATGTTTTTCATAACCATTATTGCAGATATGAAATTCACTATACGTGAAGGTTGTGTTTATCCACTTAAATCTAAACTGGGTCTTTACTTCCTTTTTATTTGTTAGGTGTATTTAGGATTTGATTTATGAAGAAACGAAGTATATCTGAAAACTATTGATGTTTTCAAGATTAACAACTGTGCAACATTAATGGATCACCAGTTTGTCACTAAAGCTATTAGAATGCCGGTCACTTTCCTACTGGAACCATTCTTCACCAGATACTTGTTTGACTTGGTCTAGCATTCTAAAACTTTCCTGGTTCCCCAATGTTACGCTTACTAATTTTTTTTTGCCCCAATAGGTTATGTCTACATTTAACTCATACGTTCATTTTACTAGATGCAGTCATTTGGTTTATATTCCGAGACCAAATTAGACTGTTTTTCCTCCATGATGAACGTTTGAGAGATCAGCGAATAATATATGGACTTGTTGCTCCTTTATGCCGTTTGACCATGAAAAACTAATTATGTTGCGTTAGTCATGTAGAAGTTACTACATTGAACTTCGACAGATATGGAAGATTTTAGAGAGATTTTGTTGGCATTACACAACATTAAATAATTAACTACGTAAAATGGAGTGGAATTTTTCATTACAAGCTAAACAGTAACTTTTACCTTCCGACAATGGTAATCTATCTCAAGCACGATCGGAATCAGTTTGATGGTTATAAACGTTTAACAAAGATACATACGTATATAGTACATACATACGTACATACGTAGGTACATACACACATGCGTACGTTAGGTTAGGTTACGTTACGTTACACACACACTGGCACATATGTACATAGGTTTTCTTGTAGATGTAATGGAAATTAGAGAACACAATAGGCTTTCAGCAATAGTCACATCCTCTAAGGTTCGACCGCTATGTGATGGTCCTCACACTTCGTTCTCTCTCTACACGGCTGGGATATAAAACCACGAATAATGACTTCCTGTTTGAGAAATGTATAAGTAGTCACTGCAAAATGCAAACCAGTAACAAGGAATTCCTCCAATATGGTTTTCTTAACAAAAATATACATAATTGGTTTTAAGGAAAACTATATCTCCCATGCAATTAGAATTTGTGTATTTCTTATGGATTACCAGTAAGTCATCCAAAATAAAGGGAACTTTGGAGGCTATTTCCAGAAAATATTAGATACAAATTTAATTTTTCATGACTGCATCCTAACTATAATGTATTTTAATCAAAATTGTTAACCATTTTTGAGAAAATTAAAAGGCTCAAAATCTTTTTCATATAAACATTAGTTTGGGAATTGATTGAAAATATTCATGTCATATCCTGCACTTAAATGTCCAGTCTGATATTTACCTGACTTTTCGTTTGTGATATATACGGGCTTTTTCTAACTCTTAAATGTTTCGAATTCAGGAATCTCAAAACGGATTCTTTCAGTAGTAAGATCTTCGTACGGAGGTTCGGGTGGAGTGCACTATTTTCTCTACATTCTATATAGGTGTTAGAGACATGGAAAAAGAATGGTAGCTTCCTATTTAAGATAAATATAACAATCAAAATTTCATTTAAATAAAAGGAAATATCTCGGAAAAAGTTAACTCCCCATAAACTGTATTCCACACATACCTACAAGGTTCGTCTGAAAGTTCGGTGAATGGTCTCGGGAAATACAGGAAACAAGAGCTACAAAGAAATTACTTTTACTAGCCTTTAAAGTAATTGCCATTGTCTAAAATACACCTCTCACATCGGTTGTAAAGCTGTTGGAAACTGTCAGCAAACGCCTGTTATGGAATCGCTCGAAGCACTGTAGTCACGCCTGGTTTGATATCCGCAACCTTTGCGAAGCATATACATTTCAGGACTAACATAAGGCGTCGGGGGGGGGGGGGGGGGGGGACGTCTGCCGGCGCAAAACCTGGAGAATAAGGAGAATGTGGAGGCACAGTGATCTTGGGTTGGGCGAGAAATTTGACCACGCAGATCGCAATGTGGGGACGGGCATTGTCGTGCAGGATATTCCACTCTCCACTCCGGTACATTTGTGACAGAACCAGCCGGATAAGTTGCAGCAGCAGTTTCAAAACTCCCTCGTAAACTTCCGCGTTCACATATAACCCGCAGGGACAAAGTCGTGATGAATGAAGACCTTGATGTCGAAAACACGATCAACATCGTCTTAATCTTGGATTTTATCAGCTGACCTTTTCTGGGAGGCCGGGAAGACGAGCACCATATCATTGACTGTCGCTTAGTCTCTGGATAGTATTGGTAGCAAAAACTCTCACATATATAAAAGTACACACGCATAAATTTAAAGGAACACATACACCTTCTTTTATTTTCGACAAATAAAAGCATTATAAAGCAGAAAGATATTTCAGTTCATGCCAAAGTCTTCAAAGCTATTTTATTTACCATATATTATTAAATAATGTTTATCGTTTGTTACCAAGACTGAATATTTTTATGTCGCATGATGATATACCTTTCGAAAATTAGACACAAAATTAATTTCTGTACGCAGTATAATACTACTAATATTCGACCATAAAGGATGACGTATTGAAGTGATAATGGACCGATTACAAACTAAATATAAAAGTACACACACAGACTTTCATTGAACACATACACACATATTATTTTATAAAATAATATCTCAAGCTTTCCTGGCAACGAATACATTCAGGATATGCCCGGAAAACAAGCCAGCTGAAAAGACGATTAGAAATTGACGTTTCGGGAGCGCATATCACTCACATCATCAGGATATTAAGTAATAAGAAATGATATAAACACTAAATTGAGATAACACAAAAACCCAACAACAAGACAAAACACTACCAGTACTCGCATCCCTGAACAAAAGTCTGTTTGTAGTAAATCAAATACAAGATCAGAACATGGCGTAAGTGTACCCTGAGAATATCTTTAATACCTATACCTTCTTTTGTTTTCGACAAATAAAAGCATTACAAAATAGAAAGGTATCCTACTCCTTGCCAAAGTCTTCAAAGATATTTTACTTATCATATTTCATTAAATAACGTTTATCGTTTGTTATCAAGACTGAAATATTTGATGACGATATACCTTTCGAATATTAGACATTAAATTAATTTCCTGTGCATTTGGCCTTTGCGATGACCATAAATAAATCGCAAGGGCGGTCGTTGGCAGTTTGCGGAATTAGCTTGGAGTTTACCTGTTTCTCTCATGAACAATTAATTATACGTCGCATTTTCGCGCGTCAGAAAACCATCATCTTAATATATTTACGCACCACAAAAACGACAAAACAAATATTATTTATCAGAAAGATTTAAATTGATTAACTTAATTGTAACTGTGTTGTATTTAAACTTCACCCCCATTGCAGGATAAATAACTAACCAGAATTCGTTTTATATATATATATATATATATATATATATATATATATATATATATAGATAAGGTCAGACAACCTTTATTGGTGGTACGATGTTTGCGGGGTCAGCTAGTCTCCTATAATGGTGATTTCCAAAATTTTCGGATTCCGGTCAGACATGTCGATGAAATTTCCAGACGTTTTCATCCGAGCTTTCTTCTGCTCGTCTGTTAGTATTTGTGATACAAACCGGGTACAAATCTTCCACATTCCCAAATGTTCGTGAACAGTAGTTCATACACTGTATGTGCTGATCCTCAACTCGTCTGTCATCATACTCAAAGTCAACCGCAAGTAGCCATCGCACTCGTTCGATGTCTGGAACTATGCTTGTAGACGACCAGAGCCTGGCTCATCCTTCAAACCTTCCTTGCCGTTTGTAAAGCGTTTAAACCACTCAAACACACATTTCTACTCACTGCTTCAAAACATCTACTTGCACTAACAACCTATGGGTCTCCGTCGCAATTTTGCCTAATTTGAAACAAAACTTGATGTTAAAGCTTTGCTCCATTGCAGTTCTCACACTAACCCCGTTAGCTGGGTCAAAGCGTGCACCACCGCTTCGCTGCCGTGATTTGCACGATAGGGGGCGTTTGTTGACATGTCCCTCAATGTGTATGAGCGGGCACCTCATATTTACCGGCGAAGTTTGTAAAATATGAGACCATTCACCAAACTTTTTAGACGCAGGTTGTATTTTGTGTTCTACGAGGACTACACTATTTTGTATAGTAAGATTTTGCTATCTCTTACGGCTTTTCAGTTATGCAAATGTCTTTCAGAATGAAGCTTATTCCCTGGATATTTAAGATATACATTTCATTTTTGTTTGAAAATACCTTTAAAAATTAGTATTATAATCAGAGTAATTAATGCATATTTGGTAAAATCAGTAATGATATGATATGTTACATGTAAGGTGTATTTTGGGATGGACGGTAGTTTCTAAAAATCTTCGAGAAAATAGTGAAGAAACTAAGCACTTCGTCTTGTGTTTCATTGACTTTCCTTTCTTGAGTTAAGCTATTCAGTCACACTCTCCCAAACACACACACACACACACACACACACACACACACACACACACACACACACACACACACACACACACACACACACACACACACACACACACACACACACACACAAACACACACACACACACACACACACACACACAGACAGACACACACACACACTCTTTCTCTCTCTCTCTCTCTCTCTCTCTCTCTCTCTCTCTCTCTCTCTCTCTCTCTCTCTCTCTCTCTCTCTCTCTCTCTCTCTCACACACACACACACACACACGTCTCATTTCCTAAATATGTTCCTTTCTAAGCTTTCGCAAGAATGGCTTGTGTGCAGTTGAGTCCAGAGGGTCTACTCCCATTAGTCCTGGACCCGTAGGACCAAGACCCGGGCCTCTTTCAACCAGGGAGTATACTAGCTGTTCCAAAAGGCGCTCGGCGTCCTCCGTGGGGCTTTCCATAGGGCAAGACCTGGGTTACAAACAAGCACCCCCCCATCTGGTCCAAGGACACAAGACGGGATAGAAGTGAATACGCCACTTACGCGCGCCAAAACCAAAGGTGAAGACTACCGTTATGACCTCGGTGGAGCCGCCTGGCCATCTAGCACGCCCTCTACTAGCTCTGCAGGCTAGTACCCGGAAATATTAATGGCTTCCCTTAACCCGTCCGGAGACGTACTCGATTCCCACGTGTATCGGGAACACACTGCCTCATCGAGACCAACCCAATCCGAACAACTCCCAGAGGGAGGAGCTCGGCAGTTCGGCCCGTGGTTCCTCTAGTAACGTCAGAGGTACCACGAGTGCTAAGGGTTCGCAGCGCCCGCACCACGGCAGCTGAAGGGGACGGATCCCCTCACCTACGGGAATGGCTTGTGTATCCAAGCATAAAAATTAGAAGGTGGAGATAGCCATGCGAATACAACAAACAGATCAGATGCTTCCATAGTTACAAACGATGTTTCGGCATATGTTCGTTCAACATTACTGTAGTGATCTGATATGTTGTAATATGGCACGACCTGCCTGCAAGGCTGGAAGAACCAAATATAGAAGTCCCAGAATTCTGTACCCCGTACTCCCTTAACTAATATGTGCTGCGTCTGTTTGCCCCAGTGCCAAGTGGTACTCTTTGTTAAGTGACTCCACTTGGGGCCTGCGAACACTCGACCTCGTCTCATCCATCATTCATACAATTACTCCAGAGGATGCTTTATCGTGGATCACCTTTCTTCCCCTTCAATTCTTCCACCGCAGTATACCGCGCCCAAAATTCTGGTGCTCGTCTAGCAGTCAAATAGTTATGTTTCTCACGTATTTGTCCTCAGAATTTTGAAAACAGAGTTGCAAGATTTCCCTGCAGATTTATAAAACCAAAAGGTTTACACTCAAGGACTATAAAGGCAAAGATGTGAAAATTGGAAGGTCTATTACGAAATATATCATGAAACCTTGTTGAAAGAACAAAAACTAATTTATTAAGAAATAGACGACTACCAAATTTCACAAGTGAAACCCAAATGATTTCTCTAAGCTGAGAACCTAAACCAACATGAACCACATTCTCCCCCCACCCCCCGGGACAGAGAATAGCCACTTCTGATTTCAAACCTTGTTGCTGCAAATAGAAAACGATTTGAATTGGAAATTCAACATCGATCTTAACACTTCCGAACTTAGCGTTTCATATTGAATACTAATAATCCTAAAAATAACTCCACGTTTATACCATACCCCATGTAGAAATGCATTTCGCAGCTTCTGGCTGTAGTTATTGTTGATCTTCTATAGAAAAATGAAATGCCTGGTATACACGTGTGTCAGTCACATGTGTCAAACTACTGCAGTTTTATTTCCTCTACTGCTGTGATAGGTAGAGGAGGTACGGCATTCCACTCAGAAGTTAGTCTCCAGTAATAAATTAGGTCACAATTAAAGCTGAAATAAAAAAAGAAACAAAAGAAACATTTTATCCGTCACACCAAACTATCAATAACATGGAACTTTATCTCTATTTTGTATATTCTCAAAATATCTCTGACGGATTTAGATAAATTGTCGTGAGTTTGAGATAGTAATATCATATAAAACTAACTAAACCCCAGCGCATCTGCACTTTCCGCGCCAAGGTCTACCACTCCACTGCTGTGTCGCCACTTCTGTCCACTGCAGGTGTCATGAGTAGGGTGTATTACTGGAGGTTGGGGGTGCTAAGCAACCCAATACCTCCCTTCCAACATATGTGGTATCCGCAATAAGTAAAGTAAAAGTTATTTACCTTAAACTTTGCAGGAACGACATATGAATGAGTTTTCTATGATGTTTTATAACTTAGAAATCATAAGATGGGCATAGAGATTATTAAATTATATAACGTGTGAGCAATTATTTAATGGTGGCGTTAAACATTTTCAAAACACTCATTTCGGAATAGAAATTCGAGTGACCATATAATTCATATTAATGACATCTCGCTGGGCTGAATTTCGAGAGAAAATCTGTCCGACACCCAGATATTAAATATTTGCAGGAATATCCGTTTCCAAAATATCTCATTATAAAACATAAGATCCTTATTATATCCTACTAAATTAACCTCCGTGGTACAATAATCTCTCCCGGCGGTGATTTGGAGAAATATTTTTATTAATTTTCTTTAAGCTACACTTCGTAGTTAGCGTAAATTCCAATTTACAATTTTAAGAGAAATGTTACAAAATATTAAATCTGAAAACGCATGTTGTATTTATTCCTTAAAAAAGTATTTTAAAAAATAAAAGGAAACATATTCTTATGTTTGCTTCATTACATTAATGCATATAATCAAATTATTTTTCTCATACACTTAGAAGTACTGTGTTTCGGTTATATTCAGAAAAGAATTGCCTATTCTCTCTTTAATATGTATATTAGGTTTGAAAATTGCTGTAGGAAATGAAGATGGAACACTAAATGGATCCCAATAAATCAAGCTACTCTCTCTAGTAAGTACGTACAGTATTCGGGAAGTCCGGGTTTGATTCCGTCACCGACCTACTTGACCCTAGGTTTTTCAGGGGTTTTCCCGGATCACTAGACGATTGCTTGGCAGCTTAATTACATCCCCCGAATTTCCTGACCTTCCATTTCATCTGTATTATAATTTATATCATCTCTCATCTGATGCTTGCTTTAAGGGTAGAAGTGTTGGCGGGAGTCTCGGCGGTGCATGGCGGGATGGTATGTTCTGGGGAACAATTTCTCCTTCGACGGGACTCTCCGAGCCGGCCTACTGAGCCGATTCCGGAACGCGGCTGTGGGGATGCCCGTTGTGCAAGCCTAACTGGAGTCCCCTGCTCCGGGAGGGCGGTCTCTGATCTCCAAAACGGCCTCGTGACTGTTTCGGGACCACAATGGTTTGGATGACGATTGTACTGGACAGCCGGGAAGTTTCTATCTAGGAAAATGGAGGGACCGCGCCTTCTGTACTGTAGTGATCCCTTGGGGTCGGCCGCCCTCTATGTCCTCTCACCTTATCCTCCCTCCCGGCGATGCTCCATTTGGGGACATAGGTACAAAAGTCCAGTCTAGTCAAGGTGCCAAATCCCCTCCGAACAATGCAAACCAAGGGCTTACAGTAAATAAAGGAAAATATGGTATTCCACCCAACAATTCGAAACTGAGATATCGCAGAAAAAACGTTTTTATGAGCTTCTCTGAACACCTTTCTCGAAGAAAACCATGTGTGTTAAATGAACTGTGTATGTGCACGAACGTGCGGGCGTGTGTCTGTATCTGAATACCAATGTCAAAAACAAAAAGACAGTTAATTACCATACCTAGTGTTTAAATTTAGTGCTTAAACGACTCTCCATCGCAATCCACTCTTTACGAGGACAATTTTCTAAAAAGAAATGAATTTTCTCAAAAAGGGGCTTTTAGGGTTAGAATTAAATTATATTTTTTCCATTTTTATGCAAAATAAAATTTATATTTTGGATTACCTTTGCAAAAATGATTAATCATAAGGAATAGATATACTCTTACTACACAATAAAGTACAAATTTACTATCAAATAAGTCTTGTATTTCAGTAGAGTCAACAATTTATCCCAATAGCAGGTATTTTGCATTATTTGTACTTTTATCCAATACAAAGCCATTATTCAATTGTATCTCCTGCTTATGCGTACAGAATGGATTTAAAACAACCAGACAGGGACCAGTTATTAATCATATAATTATCGCCTAAGCCTACTCAATTCACTTAATCCCATTTTATAAATATCTATCTAGGACAGTGTGACGTAGTTAGAGTAGTAAACCTTTGTAAAAAATAGTTTATTGAAGAATGGGTGGAGAAAATACTGTAAATGTACCGCATTTGTTTATTATATGTACACAAGAACCACATACTCAACATCTGCATATAAAATATGTACAGCTTAACCGACATGCTTGTCAAATCGAAGGACGGTTTACCAAGGATCAATCTGTAAAATACAAACGAAAGCTTAAAAATTTAATATGACAATAGCTAATAACCGATAAAAATTAAATGATTATATTTTAATGAAAAAATGCAGTTATGTGCAAAGCTAATATGATAAATGATTACCGTTAGCCAGTTAATTTAATTATATATTCATGGTTGATGACGAATAATTAACAACATGTCTAAACTGAACTGCTAAAACGTCTTCTAAATGTATCAACTAAAAAAGGAAAACAATTGAGCAAACTGTAATGATATTATTAATATCTGAATCTCAAGAACCCATTAGTTAGCAGCACATTATCGGAATGAAGACTCTCAAGAAATACTACAAACTGTATGTTATATAATCTGCTACAATTACACATCAACAGCAACTCACATCAAGAACGCATCGGCCTGCCTGAGTAGCGTGAATGGTAGCGTATCTGCCTGAAGCTTAGGAGGTTCAGAGTTCGAATCTCCATCAGAGTGAGTTACCTGGATAACGCTTTCTCCAGGGATTTCCCTTATCCTGAAAGACGAATGTATGGTAACTCTAAGCTCTATGGACCCTGGCGTTATTTGAGCATCATTTCACCCATTCCATTCACAGTCCGATATGACTTAACGTTGCAGGGCGTGAAATTAAAAAAAAAAAATGTTATACTTTCCAAGAGGACTAACAGATTAAATAGGCTAAACAGCACTGGACTCAGAGCTTACAAAATTAATTGACATTTCCATGTGTATTATTATTGTTGTTGTCATTATTATTATTATTATTATTATTATTATTATTATTATTATTATTATTATTATTATTATTATTATTATTATTATTATTATTATTATTATTATTATTATTATTATTATTATTATTATTATTATTATTATTATTATTATTATTATTATTATTATTATTATTATTATTATTATTATTATTATTATTATTATTATTATTATTATTATTATTATTATTATTATTATTATTATTATTATTATTATTATTATTATTATTATTATTATTATTATTATTATTATTATTATTATTATTATTATTATTATTATTATTATTATTATTATTATTATTATTATTATTATTATTATTATTATTATTATTATTATTATTATTATTATTATTATTATTATTATTATTATTATTATTATTATTATTATTATTATTATTATTATTATTATTATTATTATTATTATTATTATTATTATTATTATTATTATTATTATTATTATTATTATTATTATTATTATTATTATTATTATTATTATTATTATTATTATTATTATTATTATTATTATTATTATTATTATTATTATTATTATTATTATTATTATTATTATTATTATTATTATTATTATTATTATTATTATTATTATTATTATTATTATTATTATTATTTATAATAATATTAATATATTATATATGCTTGTATGTTTATTCTCTACATTTTAATATTACAAAGGTTTCCTTAAATTGTCAATTTGAAGATTACTTTACTTCTTTATCTTTGGTTTTATAATTGTTTTGTGTTTTTAGTAGAAGTGCTTAATAGCCATAGGAAACAATTGTGGCTTGAAATTTGCCAATGCTAATATTTTAAGGAATAACGGATAGGACTTTCTAAGATGGTGAATATAATAGATAGTATATTCGAGTTTGTTTTATTAGTTCCATAAAACATAAGTTGAAACTAACATTTTGGTGATGCACATTGTGCGATTCTGTTTATAAAGGAAAGATAGTTTCATTAATATGCACATTTCTATAATTTAGGTGCATAATCTATTGGAGTGTAAATTATCTGCATATAATATGTTTGCAAATGAATAATTTGTATTTCCATGCAGATTACTCTTTTGTGATGAAGTATTCGATGTGTGTAAAATAAAGCATCCATTAAAGTTACACATCTTCCTTGCCAAATAGGAAGTATAGAGGTCCGAGAGATTCTTTACATTTGTTCAGTACTTAATAATTTAAGAGACCCATGCTTTTCTGACCTTATAATCTTCTGAAACTAAACTTGAATAGTCGAAAAAAGAGTTCCTAATGTTCTCTTTAAAAGATAATCATTTTTTATTTAGAGAGGCTTCTGGATTTATCCGTTAAATTCAAGACCTGTTGAACCTGTTGAACCTGTTGAACCTGAAATATAAATATAGGATGAATCACCTAAAATTTTAACCGCAAATATTTCTGAAATGGGAAGTGCTATTGATGTGAAACTTTTTCAGCATTATCTTCAGATGAAAGGCTCGTACTCTTAGCATATAAACAGATTTTAATATTACTGAGAAAGTGTATCTTTTGAGCAAACATACATTTTTAAATGGAATAATTCCTAGTTACATCAACAAAATTAAAGCAGGGCAAATCATAATATCAGTGCTGTTTATTGAAGAATTCTAGTGCAAGCAATTTACGAAAAATCTTATTTTATAACTTTAGATTTAGTATTCAGTATTTCTTGTATGAAAAAGCCCATGACCTTATGTTTCACTATCCCTCACCACAAGCTTAAAAAAATGGACGCTGGAGTTATATCTGATAAAGCCAAGTGGGACTGTCAACAGAAAAATATGTTCCTGCGGTTTACCTCGTAATGATTACTAAATGTTGGTTCATCACTGAACAAGATATACAATAAATCTGAAACATCATATATTAATGTCCCTGTACAAAACATAACACGAATCTCAAAGTCGTTTCCATGCAGCCTTAATAGAGCTGTGATAGGGATGGACCCTATATCGATGTAAGATGCAAAGCACACTATTTACGCGTGCGATTGCGCGGGAACTATTTTGTGGATCTACCGCAACATCAGCCAGAACAATACATTCTCCCTGTTCTTCAGTCACTTGTTTCTGTAATTTTTTCCGGTTATTACACTACCACTTTCACGCAGCTGGTTGAAGGGATTGATAAATAATTTTCGAGATGGTCATTATCTATTGGGATGTTTCCGCATACATTGTACAAAAACGGACTGCATTGTACTCCCATATTCCATGATCATGCCGCTTTTTTCGGCACTGTTAAATCGAATGTTCCATTCACAACCTACTACTTGAACTGTCACAAACTAACTAGAAAGCCCCAGTACAATCAATGAACAGAACATACAATGTAAAAAAAACATAACAACATAGTACCCAGCAACTAAACAGTTTCAATGTGAAAAACAAGTATCGGTGTGTAAAGTTTCAAAATAATATGTCGCCTAAATTACTTCCACTTGAATCCTGCAAATCACCAGTGAAATTCTAATTACTTTTAATTTTTTGATGCAACTAGGCATTGTTCCATTTAAAGAAATGTATTTTTGCTACAAAAATACACTTTTTCAGTATCGTTAAAATCTGCTTATAGGCTAAAACTACGAGTCTCGGACTGCCAATCAATGCAGAGAAAACCGCATATCAATAGCACTTTCCATTTCATAAATATTGGTGGTGCAATCTTTAGTTCTACGACATAAGTGTCTGTTTCATAATTAACAGTATACTTCCTAATATTGGACTAAAGAGCTCTGAATTTCCTTATAACCCGAACGTCTTCCTGGATACGTATATCCATATAAAATGACCCGCTTGTAGTGAAAGTACGTTTTTATTTCCTAGTTTTTCTATATTTAAATGTATTCTTAAAGTAGACGGCATAAATGATTTCAGCCAACACCATTGTCTATACCTACTCCTCTATTAAACCCAAAATAGAGAAATACGCAGAAAATGTTGCGTGCTTCTTTTTCATGAATTAATTTATTATTTACTTTTGTATTTATTTAGGCCACGCCATGACCTAAAGTGGGATGACCGCAAAGTGGGATTTGTGGTAGCGCTGGGGTGGGTTTCCTCCACCACCATTCGACCAATTGCTCCATGATTCATCATCTTCATCATTTGAGTTCAAATGCTTCGGCTCCCTCGCTCTGAGGAATCGTGAGCGACTCCTAACACCAGCATTGGTGAGGAAGGGAGGGAAAAATGTTTATTTTATTACTTATTTTCCAAAGTTTTTAGATCTGCATTATACTGTCTCCAAATCAGCACAGAAATCCAAATAAGGGGTGATAGGTGGTATTAGGAAAGTAGTATTCTGATAAACTGGAACGCTACTAACTTATACGTTACTTTTGGAAAACAATGAAAATTACTAATATTTTATATGCCCTGGCAAGCTATTCGTGTTATTCTACAAAATGTGTGGAATATTGATTATATTCTTGTTGTAAGGTATCCATAATAAATTACATAAAAATACATTAATACTCCTCTTGTTACAATATTTTCTTGTTATTACATGGATAACTGGGTACTTCTAAAAAGTAGGTTAATAGTTTATGAAATGCACAGGAAGTAGCTAAACAACAAAGCTCATTATTTAATTATAATAGTGTACCAGAGCATCCAACTTTTCCCATTTCTCACCGAAAATGTGTGGATTTTATAGCTTCTCCACTACTATGCCGGGTGCTTTTATGGCTTTTCTGCATCTAAATGAGTGATTGTCAAGTTAATGAATATACATTTCCCGATATTACTCGAAACCTTCTAATCAGTGCATGCAGGGGCATGGCTCTTTTGGTCGTTAAACGAACGCTTTATCATACATTATCTCAGGATTCTGGAATGTTGGGACTTATTAAACAGTGCTCTGCATCAAGTTTAACTTATACGTCTACGCCAGAAAACCTTTTTAAAATGATTCACGTGGTATCTCATACATATTATTTGAATAATATCTGTTAATTCCAGCAAATATCGTTTCTTTAATAAAATAGCTCTTTTGGAAGTTCTCAGTCCTTAAACTCATTACTTTTGTACAACAAACTTGTAATTCGAAACAAAAGGGGAGAGAAATATTATATCTATAGCTCAAAAATATAAGTTATTTTAAAAAGCAAAGGTCGTTTGGAGAAATTAATGAAGTACCAATAGGCTGCCATTGTAGCTCAATAGTTAGAGTAGCCATGAGTAAAGGGGCAGATCCATGGTTCACATCCCAGGCATGGCATTAAATTCTTCACGTCTGATTCTATCTTTCAAAGTTTGGCTTCACACACGGTTTCTGTGTGTAAGAAACAATAAATTAATATTTACTTCCCTTATAAATGGAAACAATGCTATATGTATTCATAGAAATTGGTAAGAATTGTGGCTAAAATTACAAGAAAGAAGAAAAGAACGATCTGTTTTTTTATGTACTTTAAGTATTGGAGACCTTTGTTTTAATGTTTTCCATGTAAATTTTACTTTCTCTATCACTTACCTGTAGAAAGCAGAGGGATTATTGCAGTCCACTCAAAAGTTAGACATGGATATTTCGCCAGAAATACATTTTTAGAATCTTCCTTAGTCCAAAAGTAATAAATAAAACCTACGTCGGTATGTGTGTCTGAAAATTTAAATAATAAACCTTGTATTTAAGTTTTGTTGTCTTTCAAGAATGTGGAAGGAGGACTTTCAAAGATATTCTACATATCTTGAACTTCTGGCAAATGTCCGTGAAGTTCTCTTTATTCTATGTTATTTAATTCTGAATTCATTTTGATCACTTAGTAAGCCGAAAGAAATACACAAATATTGTGGATCTCATTAGAACAGTCGGAAGAAAAATGCTTGTGTAATTAGCCATTTTCAAGATATTCTTTATTTTAGGCCCTAACATTCAGATAGCCTTTTTCATTTGGCGAATTCCTACTCTTGCCTCGTAGTCATTCAAAGAGAATGGAATTTCAAAGCCATTACATACTGAGTCCCTCTTTAACAATGTCAACGTTACTTTACATATACTTAATTATGCAATGAAATTCATGAGTGAACAGGAGGTGGAGAGTGCAATAAACCTGTTAAGTAATTTTTAAGAAAAATGAACAGGGAAGCTCTTGGAAATGTATCAAATCTGAAAGTTTTTACACGTAACTTGAATGGGCGTGTACTTAAAGTAGTTATTCTTGCATTCAAAGCTGTTCACATCCATCACATGTTGCTCTGCAAATTGTGACTTAAAAAAAGGGTTTGAACAATGTTTGAACGGCGTAATAAATCAGGTCTAAAACGTTTCTTCAGCTATTTTGAAAACAACAACGTAACGTACATTGGTATATGTGCTATAAATACGAAGGCAAAGCGGGTTTACTCAAAGTGTAGCAGATTCCAAATTTTATACCAAAGAAACCACGTATGAAACAAAAGTCAATTTTCGTGTCACTTTACAAAGAAATCCTTCAAGACAGATGGTAACTGACTTAAAACGAAACTAACGGTTGCACCTGATCAGAGCACTTTTCCAGTCGAGATCAACAATGTCCTAAATGCTTTGTGTCACATTTGACGAGCTGGATATTTTTGAATATGCTGCAGAAGCCACTTCTTTCAAATTCAACAGTACACAATAATTTTATTGTGTTTGACATTAATTCTAAATAAACATCCAACACTGTTTTGTGTCACTGAATGGAAATTCTAAGTCTTTTTTTAAATTTTCAGATACTGTCTATCCAGTGATGTGTGCAATGCTATCTAAATTAGCTTTCTTTGTTCTAATACTCCTCTTGTGTTTCAGCCTATCGCTAGTTTTATCTTGAAAAAATAAACCCATAAAATCCGAGTAATAAACTGCTTCTTGCTCCGTATAGGAAACTTCAAGAAATGCTCTTGCTTATTCATCACATGAAGGAATTATCAGAGCGGAAGTATGCTTTTCGAAGGAGCAACATTCTTCTACAAAAATTTGTGCTTAGAATGTTCAATTTTTCCGACCGCGTTTGCATGTGTAGCTTTTACAAGCTATTACAAAATAAATTTTTATTTCCAATCTTTAGGCTTTTTCATGTTCTTTATCACTTTTAAAAACAATCTTAACAGCAACAGCTATCTGTCTATGAAAAATTTCATCCTTTACAGATTTTCAATGTATAAATATTGAAGCGCAACAAAGAAAAACTTCAGTCATTGTCGGGGGCGCAATTGGACGCTCGCCTATTAATCTGAAAGTTGCTGGTCCACACTCGGCCTAAACTGATCATTTCTAGGTATGCGACAATCCTGTGTCAGTATATCTACTGCACGCAAAAAAATTCCTGCAGCACGAAATTTTATCACACCGGTGGCGCTGATATTATCCTTTAAATTAACAAAGAAAAGGGGATATGTAAACATTTTCTGAAAAAGGTAGTGCCGGGTATACAGTAAAGTTTTAGATATTGTCATAAAACAAACCTAGGTTCCTGCTTGTTAAAGCAGCAGCCCTTAATTATACCAATTTATATTTAGTTTTAAAGAAACAGGTGGAATTATATACAGTTGTAGATGTTTATATCTGAGATCTATTTCAAACACATTATTGCTTACAATAAATTATAGTGCGATCCATACAAACCTGAACCATTTCAAAAGGCCATAACCTTTGAACCAATAATGGGATACACGTACAACTCTGGGAAAATATAATACACAATTATGAGATTTGTGTACTATTTACATCTCAGAGAAAATGTTGCATGTGTCCTCCACGAGCATCTATACATGTTTGCACTTGTCTCACCATATTCTCTGAAGCTTTACGGAGAGTATCCTTGCCAATGTTACTTATTTCGGTTCGAATGAATTCCTTGAGAACATCAATTGTCCGTGGCCTATTCTTGTACAGTCTATTTTTAGACACCCTCCCCCGCAATAAAAAATCCGCTGAGGTTAGGTTAGGCGATATTGGGGGCCACCTTTTGAGATCATTCGATTATTAAAGAAACTGGTTACAAGTTACACGGTGTCATTAGATGTATGGAAATAAACTTCTCTCAATTCGACATCGTCCACCTGATACACAAATATCTTGAAGAAAGCTTCAGTGTCTACAGTCCTATCACGCATAGATGTGGTGGAGGATACATCCAACATGTTCTCTGAGACGTAAATTAGTGAATGTAATCCCCCAATTGTCTATTATATTATCCCAAATTGGCACGGGTGTGTTATTATTGGTGCAAAAGTTATGGCCTTTTCAAATGGTTCAGGTTTATATAGATCGCACTAAATAGTGTACAATGTATGTAACAAAAAGATTCTATAATTTCAAAAGCGTTTCTCATTACGGCAGCAATAAACGATTATTAAAAGTATTAAATTATTTTACGACAAACCAAGGTATTAACGCATTACCCGACTATGCACTTGCATATTGCGGGCATTGGTTTCAAATAATTTATTGCCGTTTAATGGATAATCAAGGAAGCATTACAGCACTGAACTATCTGTGCTGATGAATATAGACAGTTGTATTGTCGTGAACCCGATCGCGATAAGGCGGCTTGCGCACACAAAGGAACTGATAGGCGGTCAGTGTGGTAATAAAGAGACTGCAAAAAGGAAGAAAACATGCAGATAAAGGTCTGCCGAAACAAACAAACTGAGATAAGTAGAAATTTCTGGACTGATTGAGAATGTTCGGGTTCTGGTTTATTTTAGAACAATCTAGAATTACGAATTAGGTACGTGATGGCTCGTAAAGTTGTAGTTGTGAAACACTGTTGAGAAATGAGAGACAGCCAGCTGTGTAATCTGTTGCCACTGTTTATTATTGTGATCGACCTTGTAAGATTGTGTTTTATTGCTGATATAATGTTGTTGCGTGAGAATTGAGCAGTGGAAGAAATGAACCCCGAATTAACAACGAAGACGAAAGGTGCAAATAGCAACTTGGGCGCGACGATGACCGCGAAGATGACCGACACCAGGAAGAACAGCCGGAAAAACGAGTAAGGCCCGGCGTGGCAAGGAGCCCGTCGGCGCCGTCTACACAATCTCCTCGAGTGACACTGCGCATCGTCAGCCAACGGCTGGGTACGAGCAATGACCGTCATCAGACTCGACGTAGCCAGGGGTTCGCCGTCGAGGGAACCGAGCCGACCGTACCAGCTAGTGACGGTATCGGGCGAAATCTTGACCGTGGAGAGGTAGGCCCTGCTGCAGTTGACCTTGGGATGGGGTGCCATGCGTCAGTGAGTGTTCGTCGTGGAGGTGGCTGAGGAGGTGATGCTGGAACTGGATGCCCTCTGGAGCCACGAGGCGTCGGTCGATGGCGGCAGGAATGTCCTGCAGTTCAATGGAGAAGAGGTCATACTCCGGCAACCCGAAGAACGCCTTGGAATCTGCAGGGCTATCTTGAAGGAAGACGTGGGTCCCCGCGAGAAAGGTGGTGTTGATGACGGCGCGACTGGAAGGACAGCGAATGAAGGACATTGTTGCCGTGCCGAGAGGTACCAGTAAGGCTGCTTCATATAGCGGGCATCGATAAGAACGGAGATGGGGACGTGCAAGCACGTGGTCATCGTGACAGCAATCGACAAGACACAGGATCCGGTGCCAACGCAACACCTGGGGCCCCGGCTGGAAGGCTTACTGGAGAGGGCGGCCGATCACTTGACCGCCGAAGAGCTCGAGAAGTTTGGACAACTGCTGAGACGATACCAGCGCGTTTTCAGCCAAGATATAGAACAACTGCGTCACCCAGCGAGTGTTACTGGTGGTAGTAAAGGCCTTGGAGTACTTCTACAAGTACCTGTACGGTCAGCCATTCCACCTGAGGACTGACCACTCCACCCTAACCTGACTATTGAGCTTTAGAAACCTGTAAGGCCAGACAGCACGTTCGGTTCAGAGGATGCAGGAGTACGACTTCGCCTCTGAACATCGAAGAGGGAAGAACTACGGTAGCCCAGACTCCATGTCCCGAAGACCCTGCCCAGAGGAGTGCAGCCAATGCGCAAGAGTGGAAGAGAAGGAGCGTGCCGCAGCAGTTCGATTAGTCACGGCAGTGCCTGCGGATGGCTGGGATAGCGCAGGCCTGAGGGAGCAGCTGGCGGAAGCAGACTTGGAACCACTCTTGAGAAAAGCGGAGGCAGGGACAAGACCAACACGGGAAGACATCGCACCGAGGAGCGCTACCTATAAGTCGTACTGTGCCCAATGTGACTCGCTCAAGATCAGAGAGGGCGTGCTGTTTCGGGTATGGGAATCGCCCGATGGGAAGACGCAGAGAGAACAGTCGGTACTTCCCCGAAGTAAGGTCCCGGAGGTCTTAGAGGAAGTGCACGCCAGTACTTCAGGAAGACAACTGGGAGCAAACCAAACAATACGACGTGGTCTACCGCATCCAGAAGGTGCCCCGAGGGTTGATGTTGGTGGTACACCTGGATCGTCTGGCCCGCTACGATGGAGCACTTCGGGACGAGCAGCCTTGAGGAGGGAGCAGTGTTGCGAACCCGATCGCGAATGGGTGGCTTGCGCACACAAAGGAACTGATAGGCGGACAGTGTGGAAATAAAGAGCCTTCAAAAAGAAAGATAACATGCAGATAAAGGTCTGCGGAAAAAACAAACTGAGATAAATAGAAATTTCTGGACTGATAAAGATTGTTCGCGTTCTGGTTTATTTTAGAACAATCTAGAATTACGAATTAGGTATTTAAGGACGTGACGGCTCGCAAAGTTGTAGCTGTGAAACAGAGTTGTGAAATGAGAGACAGCCAGCTGTGTAATCTGTTGTCACTGTTTGCTATTGTGATCGACTTTGTGAGATTGTGTTGTATTGGTGATGTAATGTTACGTGAGAATTGAGCAGTGTATCTCTACGGAAATAATGAACATTTAGAATTTCGGCAAATTGGACTTTTAATCCTACGAACCCACAAAGTCACAGTATGCTAAGAAGCAAAGTGGGCGAATCATTTTTTTTTCATTCTATTTACTTTACGTCCCTTCTATCGAGACAGATCTGTTCGGAGAAATCTCGTGGCTCGGTGTCAGACCATATTCTTTTACGTGAACATCCGTGTCGCATACCACCTTGTTTGTCACGTGTGCACAAAGTCTTCAGTTCTAGACAACTGTAAGGCTACTGCAATTACAAAGTGCTGGGCAGATAACATTAGATTGCTATCCAGTGTCCTTGTTATGGAGCAGAATTTGCTATTACCATATATTTCTAATTTTACTATGATTTTAGACTCGCGTTGTAAATTAAGTTCATGGCAATAAATCTCCTACTCCGTTATTACCTTGGCGACTGAGAGAAAAACCATGTGAACAGAGGGGCCATGGGATTTGAACCAAAGACGTCCCGAATTCAACCATAGACGAACCGTCTGAGCCAACCCGCTCGCTTCAATTGTGTTAAATAAGTGGCACACACGAAATTTTGAACGAGCGATTGGCGTCGAAATGTTTTATTTATTTTTTCTTATTTAAGTTTGGCCTCTTGATTTTGGTCTTTCATAATA
This sequence comes from Mantis religiosa, assembly GCA_030765055.1. Lineage (NCBI taxonomy): Eukaryota > Metazoa > Arthropoda > Insecta > Mantodea > Mantidae > Mantis > Mantis religiosa. The sequence continues at coordinate 230,409,317 of CM060948.1, forward strand.
ATAGTAACTAGCTATTTTGTCCCACGAGATACGTACTGCAACATGTGCCTACAATGATTGACAAATTCTGGAAACTCCAAATCGAGATGCATTAGCTGAAATATACTTACAAAGTTGCCTACAAAATTTCTTAATTTTTACTTCGCTAATATTTCCTCAGTTCTTGGCCAGTCGACACTCCTCCTTTTCCGTCTTCTACAATTTCGGTTCTTACACTAATTATTAAACAAAAATTCAAAGAGATACGTTGACTCAAATATTTTTAATTGCTGAAGTACTTTCCCTTGTTATATATTCCGTTAGCATTATTACTATTATTACAGAGCATTGCTGTTTCTTTAATTTGTTTACTGTTTAATGCCTGTTGTTTCAAAAATCGCTCTTTTTTTACCTTTCTTTTTTTATTGCCAAAGCATGTTTGGGTGGCATGTTGGTTCCAAAAGGGCTACAAAATATTTACTCCAGTTGAAGGAATAACTGATTTTCGCCATTTCTTGATGCGTTCAGGAGTAACACTAATGATATGGTTGGTAAAGTAGCAGCAGCTTCAGAGGATTGTCTTCCTAGATATACGCGCATAAAGTTTAATTTTAAAAGGAATCATGTTCCCGCAGTCCCTTGTATCAGCCAGTAGACTTCTATAAAATAATAAACAAAAGACCGTGTGGCAAAACAGGACTGATGCAGCAAAATAAGCCCTTGTAAGAAAATTGGTGGGAAGACTATGAGATCTGGTAAAGAAAATCTATTTGTAGTACTCACTTAACGTTCCTTTTTCAGCAGTAACCTATCTTACGAACACTTATTCTACTATACCACTATTAAACGAAATAAACTTTTGCATATTTTGCTTTGTTGCATGTTTTATCACAAGTGCAACAGAAATACGGAACACGCTTTAAGCGATAGGCAAAATATTGTAACAGCTAGCAACTATGTGATGACTTTGGAATTAGCTGCTCTTGGCACGACCAAGCGAAAATAAGCGGATGATTTCCTGTTTGAAAAAAGTAGAATTATTTGGAAGATCAAATCAATAGGAAGTCATATCTTGGAAATGGCTAATCATAACAAATCCTATTCGCATAAACTGTGTTTTAAAGAAATCTTCACCTTTTGCACAGAAACATTATGTCTATTTCTTACGCAGTGTTCATAATACTTAAAGTATGTATTTTATTTGCAATTAAAATATCCTAAACATGTGGTATTTTAATTAAGATCGCTACAGATATTTCTGAGAAAATGAAATTCTTTGAAACGTTTTACATATAAACACTTTTGGGGGTTAGAAATGTTTGAAAATCTTGCTGTGCTACTTTGAAAGACGAAAAAATAAAATATTAAATTTGGTATTTAAGCGAATATTTACTTTATTTTGTTTTTATTTATGCTGCAAATAGAAAGCGCGTACAAACACACACACACACACACACACACACACACACACACACACACACACACACACACACACACACATACACACACTCACACTGATGGTTTGTTTTATACGAGTATATTATAGATTTAGGGAGTTTCAAAATATTTATTTCTGGAGCAATCTCGGTTGCGACTGCATCTAGAGTAGAGTGCTTCCGGTGCTTATTTTATGCAATATAGAAATTAGAATTCGTGAGGGCTACACCATGTAACGTATACTAGCGTGCTATGTTAAGATCTACCTAATGAGTATACAGAAGTTTTCTGGCACGGTAAATGAAAATTGCATTCCAGCAAATAACTATTCTGTGTCTCTTTTGCAGGGAATAGCGGTGCTGAGGAACTCCTGGACGCTCTGGGCCAGGAACTGATTACTGTGACATGTGAGAACAACCCTCTGTTAGAGAGAGCGTTCCGATGTCTGGGTGGCAATCTCACGGAAATGCTGACGACGTTGGATGGTGTTCATGACGTGCTACAGGGTGAAGAGCTTGGGGGTGCTTCCTTTGTGTGCATGCCCTGCGAAGAGCACGGTCAGGTCGATCTCCATTTCGTCACAGAGCGCCCGTCCATCTCCCTCCTACTGGTTGGGAGCCTCAAGGCCATATCCCGCCGCTTCTACCGCACTGTCGCCAATGTCTCCATATCTGACGGCGAGGAGGCTGGACATTATCGGTAAGCTAGAACTACTATACGCCCTAAATGCATATATACAGAGTGAGAGAATATTATGTTACCACTGAGATGGTATAAACATGTGCTTTTGAAAATGACACCAAATATTATTATATAAATCGCCTGAGCTATAATGGCTGAAGCAACAAAGTCGCTCTTGATGCAAGTGGACTTGACAGCTAACATAACAAAATTTACTGGGGCACTGAAAATCCTCGAGCCATTCGTTAGCCTGACATTAACTCCCTAAAGGTGAATGTTGGGAGCGTTGTGACGGCCATTAAAACTATTAGGATCTACTGTTTCATACGTCAACAGTGACTTCAGACATGTACCTGCCAATATCTTGTTAGTATATTACTGATTGATTATGACTGCAAGTCTGCCTTACATTGGTACTTGTAACCAGATGGAGCACTGCCGCTATATGCTCGTCCTGGTCATTCCTATCTCGACCACACATCTCCTGATCGGTGGATAATTGGCTGTAGTAGACATTTCAGTGACTCTAATCCCCAGACTTGGTATCTCGTGATTTCTGGTTACGTAGTGTGGCATGAGGTAGAGTCTGTTTAGTTAACTCGTTTGCACGTCAGTCGCTGCCTTTGACGAACCCTTATAATTGTTTTACAGCACTGACCCTCCTTCTCCCAGACCTTTCTGCAAGGTTATCACCTTTCTTGATACGTCATGGGTATCGTACGAGGTTTCGTCTAAAAAAATTTTCTTATGTCCATTACTGCGAAACTTCTTTAGTTTTGAAAAAATTATATATATTATAGCCAAGCTATAATTCTACTGGATTCCACAATAACTCTTATCTTATTCAAAATGCGGTATTTGAAACCCAGCTCTTTTAGGAGACCGTGCAAATTGCAGTGCCCATAAGGAAAATCACAAATTTCTTGCAAATTTGCAACCAATTCGTCTAAGGTGGGCGCTCTCCATTTTGCATAGAATCTATACATTTCTTGACGAATTAAATCGCATGTGAAATTATCCACTTTAGAGAAACGTTTCCTTTTGTTTCACACTTGATCAGCGTCTTTGTATTCCTTTCGTCACAATATTTCTTACTGTATTTCTGTGAATACCCAGAATTCATCAGGTTCATTGCATGACCCCTTACCAAGATTATTTTTCAGCACATATTTATATGTGTTCAAAACAAACGCTTGAATTTGCTCAGAAACAGTTCCCGTTATAACTTTGTTTTTTGAGGCTTTTCCAGTAATATATCTCGACCCAGTTATCCACACTTTTGTCTTCACTTTGATTATTTTCACTTGAGTGAAAGTTATGTAGGACTTCATATGCATTTACCACTGCATTTCCCTCCCACGGTCTCCACGTCGTGACACGCAACGAATTTCTGCACGTAATTAAGCAGATCAACTGGAAGTTGGAGCTTTGGCAAATGGGACTCCACGTGGAGCAAACATGCGACTGTCACTTCGGGAAAATCAGGGTTGCTATTGGTCCTCAACGGCAGTGTTCCATTTCTGAAGTGTGGAGATAGATTTATGACGGTCATTAGTGGGCGGGAGGGTAGTTTCCTTTGAGGGGCAAACTGCACTCGCGTTCACTAGACAGACTCTACATACCATGGAAGGAATGTACGTGGTCTAAACCGGATATGGAATCTATTAGTAAAATATATGCATTCCTCGCAAAATGTGTGGAGAGGCCAGTTTTAATTGCAAGTATTTATGCATTCGGCATGATGGTCTAAAGGATGAGAACCACACGTAAATTGTTTATCACATTTGATGAAGGGAAAGCCCTACAATTTGAATGGTTACATAGTTTAGGGTGGCGTGTATGCAATATAATTGGTACACATTAGAGGAGATCTACTACGCATGTTGGAACTCCTGTGACCAATTATAAACAAAATTTTTAAGCGCAATGATAGGTTTCACTTGTTTATTCACAACTTCGAACGTATTCGTTTACAAAAGAGACTTTGGCAATTGTTTCCTTTAAACAGGCTAACTGAAACCTGCTGTATAGTTATTTTCAGTCGAAGTGTTTACACCAGCACGCACACCTACACTTGATAAATACATAAATTCAAATATTTATTCCGAAACTAAAGCTCAAAAGTTACGGAAATTATAATAGTAATTTAAAGCCTATTTCCCAAACAATATTCCAAAAATAATATAAACAACAGATATTGATCTACGTGATATGCATATTCCAAATAAAATAATTTTTATAAAATAATATAAATTTGTGTTTTAAAATTGTAACCCAAGAGTCGCTTAATTTATATTCATGAAAACTGCAAACGCCCTTCTTAATACAGACGTGAGACTTGATATCTAAGATACAAGGTAGCACTTTGGGTTTTAAAACATTCCCAGCTTAAGTTAATAATCATAAATGATAGGGGCGCGGTGTTGCGAAACTAGAACTGACTCTTTTCGTTGAAAACAAATTAACTTACAGGTTTAATTTAAAAAGATAAATCGAAATGGTGGCAAACGCCATACTAATAAAAAACCAACTCGGCATTTCAATAAATGTCACAAACCTATTAGGTGGTATAACACCTGTTATAAACATAAACATGTAATACACATATATTTTAAAACCGCCTTGGGAATACAAATATTAAAGCGAACTCTGTAAAGTGTACATCTGAACCAAAATTATTGACCATACAAACGCTTACGTAGATGTTCCAGCGCCATCACTATTGCCAGGTACCTGCGCCGGTTATTAGCTGTTGAAGGCCTTGTAGAACGTCTTATTGCAGTAGGCTGTTACATCTCCCGTTCGAAATGAAATGTGTAGTGTTTAACACCCGCTTTTACTACATACGGCACCGCAGGCGGATCTACCGTTCGTCCTGTGCCTCAATGTCATTGTACCTGGCGTGTGATAAACTCACTTTATTTTTAACCAAAGCTCTAAACACAGTGTTAACTTACACTTACTTTCACTTTTTCAATGGTCGGAGCAAACACAACCGTAGCGCATATATTTATATCTCTGTTGCACACACCAACTCGTGCTATTTCGATGCTATCTGTCCCCAAGTGTCGGGATAACTGTTTCTAGAAACATCTGGAAATCGAATTTTCTTGAATTGCCTAAATCGAACCCTCTCAATCCGTAGCGATAGAACTTTCTGACTTGTGACGTCAAACAGCGGCCAGACTTTCACCTTATCTCCGCTATCAACATTTTGTTCGGCGTTACAGCATTTTGTGGGAAAATTATTCATTGTTTTGTAAAATATATATTTCGTTACAAAAAAAAGTGCAAGTTCTAGTATTATTCCTTTAAATGATTTTTCTTTGAGTTAAATGAGAAAACTTGCATTCATATAATTTAAAGCTTGAAAAGCAATGTTATAGTTATTATAGTCATTGGACCATTTATAAACAACTGTACCTTGTAAGTTGATTCTGCTTCTGGTCTTCGGTGGAAGTACATTTGCAAAACTGTCAAAGTTGTGTGTGCCTATCCTGCAAAATAACTTTATTTTATATTTACATTGTATCAGTATCTCAGATAGCCACATAAAATTCAATTTTGTTTGCAAAGTACCAAGGAAAATACTAATGTTGTATACTTTTATATTACATAAATGCGTACCAATCTTAATGCATTATCAAACGTGACGGCAGTCCTTATCGTCATTTTCATCGTTTATAGATATTAATTAGTTTAATAACGTTCCTTTCTCAGAAGATAACGGCTGTAACGGGTACGGAAGCGTGAACAATAGCATTCGGATCTGTCCACATCTGTTGTTGTTTTCCTACCTGATTGATTTATAGCACTCTGCAGACTTTTTGTCGATGAGTAAGAAAGCCTTATTGCCCAAGTGGCGCAATTCGTGCTACCATTTATGTATTTACGACGTGTTGGAGCAAAAAACTTTCCGTTGAATTTCTGGTCGAATACCTGTGGATCACCATTTTTTCAGGAACACAATGAGCAGAAACAAATTCACTGAAATTTTATGGGTTATGCGAGTTGATGACAAACACACACGTTGTCAAAGACTAAGTACAGACCATTTTGCAGCTGCTACTCCTGACTGGAATCCTTTAATTGCCAATTCCTTGCAGTGTTACATTCCAAGTGAAAATATCAGTGTGGATGAGCAATTCTTTACTTGCAAGGCTAGATGCCCTTTCATTCAATATATGACTAATAAACCGGACAAATTTGGAATCAAGTTATGGCTTGCAGTTGATGCAAATTCAAAGTATGTGGTGAATGGTTTCCTTCACCTGGGAAAAGACGAGCAGCGCCCCACAGGTGTTCCTCTTGCAGATCATGTTGTAATGCGTCTTATACAACCATTTGCTTTTGCAGGAAGCTATATTACATGTGACAATTTTTCCACAAACAAATACCTTGCAGAAAGTTTGAAGCGTAAAAGTACAAGCATTGTGGGCTCAGTAAAGAAATGTAGAAGAGAAATCCTTCAATCAGCAAAATGTGCTACAGCACCTTTGCACACAACTGTACTTCATAGAGCAGGTGACATAACTCTGGCATGCTATCAGGGTGGGGGAAGTGCTTCTTTTGAGTTCAATGCATGACACAGTTACTATAAATAAACAACATCCTAAAAAGCTAACAGAATCAGTGGCGTACTACGGCGTTGACATCATCGATCAAATGGCTCGACTGTACACAGTGAAATATGGCTGCAGAAGATGTGTTGGCCTTGGCAGTATGGGTACTCTATAAGGAAGTAACAGGTGAAGTAAGCAGACTTCAGTTCATATACAACTTACCAGCAAGTATGTTTGTGGACCATGTTTAGACAACGCTGAATACACGTGTGTTAGTTGCTACGATGCTGCAGGTGGCTTTGAATGAGTGAAATCAAGTTTATAAGTGTTTTTTCTACGATATACTGTGGTATTCAAAATTTTATGTTGAAACACATGTGTTTTATAAGGGAAGTTGTCCATTTCACATTTGGTTATCGTATATATTTTGATTAACTTTTAGGTTTAAATTGTTCATTTAACCATATAATTGTTCAGACAAAAGTAAAATTATATACTGGTAAACTGTATAAATAATATTAGACAAACAGGTATGCATTCAAATTTGTTTACTATTTTAAAAGGGGCAAATTAAACTACACCCGTCAAAATGAGGGGTTGGTCCTTCTCGGTTGAACATACACGCCAGTGCTTCTAGTGTTAACGCAAGGAGGGATATCTGATTACGTGAAACGCGCACCTGGTTTAAATTGATTAGAATATAAATATACTTATTAAATACACGCATTAAACAAGAGAATGTGCAGCATAATTTGTAAACAGCTGAAACTTTATACTTACCAAACACATGAAATATGTGCATTAAATAACACGAAATATTGTTTCAACTGTGGTAATTGTATTGGTTAGCTCATATATCAAATAAGAGTGCTTTCTTATAGGAAACAAATATATGTATTTACATTGAAATGCTGTCCCTAATGATTATTGGGCCATATTTTGCTTAGAGTGAATTTTTCACTATGGAAAACTCCTGATTTTGTTTTCATAGAATCACGTGATACCAGTTTCAAATTACAGGGAAACATTCCAGCATGGTTCACCTATTATTCTGTGAACAGAGCGACGTAATAAGTGAGTTTGTTGCGCACATTTGCAAAGCCTTACAGACAACACCGGCGTTTCAACCTATCTTAGTCATAACCAAGCCGAAAAAGGAGCAGGGGGAGACATTGTGAATCACAACTGGTCTTTGTTTAAAACACACTATGAAGTTTGAAGGGATAATTCTCTGTCTCTCTCTGAAAAAAGCGAGGATTTTTAATTCACATTCAGTTACCCGTAAACCGGCGTACCCTTAAAAAGTCCAACACTTTCAACATTTTAGCGCAAAACCTGGTAACGTTTCGTGTTCACCTACTCATCCATACTTAATGTAATTCGGGATATTTCCACTATATCCCCTTAAAGCGTGCTGTCGCGAGTTTACTTCGAACATTGTTTTGTAATTTTGTTAGTCGCTGTCCTCTTTATCCTTCAATATACTTCAAATTTGTCTAAATAAAAGAAACCAATGCAATGCTTTGTAAAGAGGTAAGTGCAGGGTCACCATCACCATACTAGTATTATATTTATTTTAACTTGTAAATTAAAATAATAATTCAAGCATTTAAAAGTTTACATTACCAGAAAATGTATGAGTAAAAATCACAGATTCTACAACCACAATAGTTCACTTTTCGACAGTATCCCCAGTTTATTCCAGAAAAATGTTTATGTTTGTATGCTTTGATTTAACATATACCGATGGTAATTTCATAACTCATTTAGTTTTAGTTATAATGGAAATAAATACTTTAAAACGGTCTCCACATGATGGTTCTGAAATATTTTCCATGACCTTGTGAGACATAACTAAATATCAACATCATGGTGATATTACGAAGAATATATTCCAAATTTATTTTGTATTACAGATAAGCATTTTTATAGTATGTTCTGTTTATTCTTTATGACATGTCCGTCTCTTAAACTCATACAAAATTCCTTCTAAATGAAGCGTAATTTATGGATTTTTTTAATAAAAGCCAAAATAGGGGCGAGTAAAGAGTATGTAACACTTCTGTTAGTTTTGTGAAGTGCTGCAAGATATCAACATTTTTTCATATTACTATGATTGTGAACAGGGTATGAACGTTTTAATGGCAATGTTTTTGTCTTAATGTCTTGTAACGTACAGGTAAAAAATATTAGAACGATATTACAGTCCATAAAATTTAAATCAAGAAAAGACATTCATAACAAAGATAATGATGCTATGTTGTGAAATCGCTTGCAGAAGTGCTTAAAATGGCCTCTATTTACTGCCAAACAATGCCGCAATCTGTCTTTGAAATTAGTTAATGTTTCCAGCGACATTGTTCACCTGATCAGCTGCAAAAAACTCACATCCTTTATTTGTAATCACAGTAATATGAAGACATGTTGGTATCTTAGAGCTTTTCTAAAAAGTATCACGTCATAGAGTTGCAACAGCGGGATTACATGCATTGTTCCATACTTATCAATCACCCGTTATATATTTCAGTTGTGAAGTAAATATCTTAAATATACAGCATTTTAATCAATCTTGTTAGAGAAACTTTTGAGAAATAATAAGATAAAAGGAAATATTTGTGGAAACGTAGAGTCAGACTGAAAAATTCAATGCCATAGCCGGGATTTGAACCACGGATCTTCTGGTTTCCGTCCAGCCGCACTACCATTGTGCTACTATGGCCAACGTGCCGACATGACATTAAATTCTCCAACTGATTCGTATTTTCCCGGTAAACCACTTAGGAGTTCTCATAAACACATGAGACAGCTACCTTAATGGCGACTTACTACATGTAAGTACTTTAAGGCCCGGGCTTTATAGTTAACCACTATTAGGTTAATTAATGGAAATTAATTATTCTTTCACAGTGTGAAAGTACTTACATGTAGTAAGTCGCCATTAAGGTAGTTGTCTCATGTGTTTATGAGAACTCCTAAGTGGTTTACCGGGAAAATACGAGTCAGTTGGAGAATTTAATGTCATATCGGCACGTTGGCCATAGTAGCACAATGGTAGTGCGGCTGGACGGAAACCAGAAGATCCGTGGTTCAAATCCCGGCTATGGCATTGAATTTTTCAGTCTGACTCTACGTTTCCACAATTTAGCCTACACACGGCCAGTGTGAAAGAATAATTAATTTCCAAAAGAAATATTTCTATATAAATGGGATTATGGGGTGGGAGATATTCTTCTAAACCTTGTCGTATCTTTGAAAGACTCGAAATTTGTTTTGACAGCCTTCTCTTACATAAGCACGATTGTCTTTGGTTCACGTGTACTAATATTATGTGTATTTATTAAAACTAGCAAGGTGCTATGAAGAAGGTTAGAACCGTTGTAGAAATATCGTACAGGCAATTTGAAACAGAGAGTGCAAAGACAAATTTTTAAAGAAACAAAGTGATACGAAATTACAGAAGAACTTCTTAAATTTGCATTGATATAAGTATGGATTTCAGCACCAGGCTGACGTGCCAGATATCTAAATTGTACATCAACGCGTGCTAGGAGCATCCCAACACGACCTTTGTTATTAGCTCATGGGAGGGTTATTTTTAAGCGGCCTAAGAGGTAATGATATGGGAAATGTGAATTTGCTGAAGGTGAGAAATGTGTGGGTCATTTTAACTAAAGTGCAAATTTTGAGAAACAACATGAGGAAATATGTGATAAAAATGGAATAATATAGAGCATAACTGTGTAGCAATGAAAGTGTTAAGAAGCAAGAAGAGATAAATCAGTAGGTAAGGAGACTTTTAAGTAAAATCAAAATCAAAATAGATGAGGAAATTGAAGGAAAAGAAGAGAAGGAAGAGAGGAGCTAGAGTGAGTTGCACATATGGTACAATAAAGTAAATGTTGCACGGTAGTTTTCAAGGTCAGAGAACCATACTGGGTAAGCAGTACACAAGGGAAAGAACCTTAAAATAAGCCAGCCTGCGTCATTCTTGATGTAAACGTCTGTGTTTGATTGGTCAGGGAAGGTAATGGTTGTTTTTTATTTCGTATCTTCCCTGACCCAATCAACAGCCAAACGGTCATCTATCTCACTGCCGCTCCCTCTTTCTCTCTCTCCTTCCAGAAGATTAAATGAAGTTTGTAGTAATCTGACATATGAGTCAGTTATAGGCAAATAGGAAAACAAATAAATGTAACGAAATTGTGTAATTTGGAATATATACAATAACTTCGTTTATGCCCACCTTAGTAGCGTAGATGGTGGCCTGTCTGCCTTATGTTCAAAAGTCCCGAGTTCGACTCTCGGTCAGGGTGAGTTACCTGGATAAATTTTCCCCGGATTTTTTACCCTTATTCTCAATGGTACCCGACGAGTCGGCTGAATCTAAGCTCTATGTACCCTGGACTCTTTGGAGCAGCATCATTTAATCCATTTCATGCACCGTTCGATATTACTTGACGTCTGAGGAAGTAAATTACAAACCTAAAAAAATCGTGTGTTCATTATAGATGCTTTGCAGGTCCTGCGAAACATGCATGAAATCCTTCACAAGCTACCACAAAAAGAAGCTTTTAATTGGCTTTTTGTCCATGTCAGCACTACCAAAGCCTGATTCTCATGAAGCTGGAGGGAGGAGCACCGTTTTGTTGAAAGACTGTTATATGGAGATCTTTCTCTAGTTGAGCACCTACCGTGTTATTAGCATTATATAGGAAGCACGTTCCAGATTTACGGTTGCCTTTCCTCTGTCAAATAAACAAAGAAAACTTCAGCATTCTTTTAGCAGATTTCATTTAAGCTACAGATAAAGATACATATACCTATAAGCATCTTATACTACTTCAACCTCTTCTGTATAAATGGATCCCCGCTACTTGCGATAAGTTCATACTCACGGTACGTGCATGGTATCGATATCGAACGATACTTCAGAAATTCGCTCGGTACTTTTTTGATACTAAGGTGGTGATAATGCAATTTTAAAATGCCCGCAATGACCACGTAAACAGCAGAGATGAAGAGGGAGATACAGTCACGCGGGTTCTTCCTTCAATTCCTACTTACCTATTCATTACAAAGTGCAGACTCAAACATCTAATTTCCTCACTTCAAGTGAAGCAAGAACCTTACTAATTACATGTTACAGAAGATTGTGTGTTTTGTTTCGTGGTACCGTACCATCTGTATTCTATTTCGTTCAATATGATTGAAATATGTAGTTACTCTCAAATAGACACCCATTGTGATCATCGCGCTATTTTTGCATATACAGAAAGGGTTCTTCTTGTGCCAGAAAATTTCACATCAGTGCACAAAATTACTTCTTCAGAACATCTTAATATAATTTTCTACGGAAGTAGAACTCCCGAAGAAGTTACAATACAGAGCGTTCGAAAAGTCACCGGACTCAAAATTTTAAAAATTGTCTCTAGGGTATTTGACTGAATCAGTTGGTAAGCTTCGCCCAACGGTTAGCTGTAACCTTGAAGAAGGGCTCTGCACAATTTTTAGATCAGTGTAGCTCTTGTGTTTGCTCGGAGTGACATATGAATCGCAGTCGTGGACAATATTTTTTGGCGCGTACAACGTGTCGCTATGCTGGAAGCATACTTTCAGTTGAAAGATATATGGAAAATGTTTAGCGAGATGTAAAAGGCTTTTCCCAAATGGTCCAACACAGGTAAGAGTACCGTTTACCAACTTTTGCGCCAATTTCGTGATACAGGCTCCCTGGATAATAGAGGACGAACTGCTAGGCCCAAGGCAGTCTCAGAAGATGTCGTTCACGATATCGATCAGCAACTTGTTACGTCGCCACGAAAATCGGTAAGACGTGTGGCACAACAATTTGGATCATCAATTGGCTCCACACATAAAGCTCTTAGGGTGGCGAAACTGTGCCCGTATCGTGTTAAATTCGACCAGGAGCTGCAGCCGGCCGATCTAGGGAAACGTCGCCATTACTGCCAGTGGTTTCGTTCCTCCACATGCAACAATGTAGCCATTCTCGATAAGACACTTTCTTACGGCTGAGGCGTGGGATCCACTTAAATACCTACATTAACTCCCAGAACACTAACATCTGGACATCTGAAAATCCGTATGTCTTTCATGAATAGCCGCTTCATTCAGAAGAAGTCGGTGTTTTGTGCGCACTATCGCGAAGGATTGTTGGGCCCTTCGTCTTTGAGGAAACAGTCGATGGTGTCATCTACAGGGATATTTTGCAGCAGTTCTATGCTGAAAGAAGATGAATGTGACAGTTTTTTTTTAAAAAGTAATTTAGGTCCTCCCACGTCAAGTCGTCTCAGACGGTGAGTGAATTGGGTGAAATGATGCTAAAATGAGTCAGGGGTCCATGGAGCTTAGTTACCCGACATTCGTCTTGAAGGATAAGGGAAAACCCCGGCAAAAACCTTGTCCAAGAAACTCAACCTGACCGAGATTCGAACTCGGGACTTCTTGAACGTGAGACAGACACGCTCCCATCTTCGCTACCGAGGCGAGCACGTGAAAGTTGATTTCAGCAGTACAGCAGTATAGTGTCACCCGTCATACTGCAAAAGAGACCATGGAGATGTTTAGGGGATTTTTCGGCAGACAAATCATCTCCAAAAATTTATGGGCTCCACGTTCCTCAGATTTTACCTATCTAGATTTCTTTCTGTGGGGTTATTTAAGGGTAAAAGTGTACAGTGGCAAACCACACTCACTGGAAGAGCTCAAAGACGTAATTTCTAACTTTATTGTCGAAATAATACCAGCAACATTAAAAATGGATCATGGAAGATGTGCCGTCGAGCGGAATTGTGTTTCAAGTAAATGGTGGACAGTTTAAGCACTTGCTATAAAAGTGTAATATGGAAAATGTGGTGCAACATGTGTCATGTCTTTGGACAAAAAATAGTCTCTGTTTTCAGCAGCTGCTGTGAAATGGGATGTCACGAAAGTAATGCACACAAAATGGTATCAGTACACTTATTGTTCTCAGAGATTACGGAATTATAAAAAATGGGATTCAAAATAGGTTTCAGGTGTGTAAAGGTATTTGCAACAAACATGCAAACTAATTCTGTTTGTGTCAAATAAAACTAATAAAATATGAGTGCGGGAACTTTACGAACACTCTGTAGATGAGATTGTGACTTTTCTTTCACGGTCATGGAGGACATCGGCGTCATTATCATCATTACTCCCTCAGCAGTCTTAACCTACACTTCAGTCATTTATAGACAATAAATGTGTATTTAAACCAGGTGATAGACGGGCGAAGATCATTACCAGAAAAATAGCTGCAATAATGGTACAAAAATATAACCAACTATTCAATATTGTTGAGGATGAACGATTTAAGGAGTTGATTATATATTTTGAACCTGGATATGCTATGCCTTCTTGTAAGCATTTATCTAATACAATAATTACCAAGCTCTACGAATAACTGTAAAAGAAGGGCAAGAAAAGAACTCCAAAATGCGAACAACGTATCTATTACGACGGATATGTGGACGGGAACAGCCTGGAACGATTATTATTTGTCAACGTTCATTTTGTAGATCTGAACTATAATCTTAAACGAAAATGCTTTGAAATGATATCATTTGAAGAAGTGAGTCACAAAGTGAAAATATAACCACTCTTTTATTGAATAATTTACAATTATATATATATTAACTATTGTGATTTTGTATAACGGTCGCAATTTTTTAAATGATATGAAGTAGAAAACATTAGCCAACTGTCGTGTTCAGCTCATACATTCCATATTCCTTTGAAGCAAGGACTTTTCACTTCCAAAAATAAAGACAGTCTCATTTCATCATTCAGTAAACTGGGAGTTCTAAACACTCCTCAAAATCCACTAAGATTCTCAACACGGCACAGAAGTATCTTTCTTTACCACAACACCACTTGATTCATGATGAATTTAGTCATGGAATTCAGCTCTAAATATGCTAAGAAGACTTCAGCAGCAAAAGAGGGCATATTTTTGCATCTTTTGAACTTTTTTTGCCTGTGAATCTTAGAATATAGCAGTGGGGTCTCTTAATATACCAATTGACACATTAAATATAACCGATAAATCGACACTCACCGTAAAGTTCATTTTCAGTGTCAGTGTCCGAAGTGATACCCATTGTGAACAGTGCTGTTTCTGAATTGAAAAATCTATCAGACAGTACATCAGGAATTGCTGCCATTGAAAGGTCATTGCTGGATGAAATGAACGTGAGGTGTAAATCCATTGAAGAAAATAAAATATGTCCCATTGCAACGTTGTTGGATTCCCATTTCGCAGCCCCAGTGCTCTCAGTTGTGCTAAAGACCGACTGTTGGACCTTGCTAACCAAGGGGAACATCCTGCATAGAAAAATGACCAGGTAAATATTTCTTTCTTTCTTTTTTAGATTTTCGGAAAGCTATGTAGAGATGTGTAGTCTGACGTTCTCGTAAAAATGGATCAGTTGACTAACGTAATTTACTATATATGTCATCTACTGCAAAGTTCGAGATATTTCCAGAGTTATGAAACTGTGATACCTGTATTACATTTTGCAAGAAAATAAATTGTGTGCTAGTTAAAAGTTCCCAAGAAGAAATTTCATCTCTCAACGACGATTTGTCACCTCTGTCTAGTGTACTGGATTACTGGAAAACAAATGCAAAATTACCAAAACTAAAAAAGAAATAGCTGTTAATTATTCGTGTATTCCACCTGAAACAATTTTCCCTGAAAGATATTTTTGGCACAGGATTCATACATGACAGAAAAAGAAGTAGACTTGACACCGATAAAGTGAGAATACAAGTATTTTTGAACAAAAACAAACAGAGTGGACGGTTTCAAAAATCATTTTGCTATAAATGTCTAATGTAGAGTTCCAGAATAAGTAAATTGATGGTTTTGGATTGTATCTATTAAATATGTGCACCTAATTAACTTCATTAACTTTACGCAGTTCTCTCAACGTTCTATTTTGAATTTAAACCAGAAATAAATGACGATATCGAGTATCCAGAAGAACTGGAATAGAACCATGCCAACTCATTTTTTGTTGTTCCATTTATACCAGTGGTTATATCAGCGGCCGTTCTGCTTTCGAACATATCGATGGTGTTAACTCGTATTCATTGGGTTCTAATCATTATATCACCCACACACTCAAGCACACATGGGGAATTATCTTGGTCGGAGAAAAATCTCCACTCCCACCGCCGGGAATAGAGCCCGGTACCCCTAGCACGGCAGGCAGGTGCTCTGCCGACTGAGCTATGGGGCAGTCATCCCTACTCTTTTGTTTCTGTCATTGAAGTAGAAGAACAAACTTTACTTTCACACTATCATTTTAATTTCTACTGACTAAGCTACGGGGCAGTCATCCCTACTCTTTTGTTTCTGTCATTGAAGTAGAAGAACCAACTTTACTTTCACCCTTCATTTTAATTGTTCTCTATATATTCGTTCTATCCATTGCGTTTGATTTTTAAGCTTCTTTAATGTCTTGGATTATAGGGTCATATAACGGATTTTGACCTCAGAAAATAAACGCTGACTGTAGATTGTTTTAATACTTATTTGTAGTGAATTTTAACGTGAATCACTCATATTGACTCCTACATGCATATTGCAGTTATGGGGGAATATTTAGTATAATGTTTATCCATGCAGACAGCACGGAAAGCAATGTCTTCTGTAACGGAGATATTTTCTCAGGAGGGTTTCTCGGAAATGAGGATGTGCGTATCGGTAATAGATAAACAATTATTTTATTCCTTAACCACCATTTACGCTTATTCTCAATAAGAACAATTGTTTTGTTGCTGCTTAACGCAAACATTCTCGTTTGCTACATTCTTTATTCAAAAAACTGTTATTAACTGTTCTTCTACTTAACTTGGTACATTTTTGTGTTATTCACGTTATTTTGACCTAACTGAGCATGAAATTAGCCAGGTTACATTCTGTTGCTGAACATTACACATATTATGTAATGTAGTATTAAGACACCGAAGAGATGATGTGAACACCATTCGAAAATAAGCTTCTACGCTAGAAAAAATTCGTATTTCACGGTCCCTTCCTAGTTCCTCTAGTTTCTTTCCTAGTCACGTGATTTTGATTAATATTATTAGTTTACGTCACCGATTCCAATATTTGTTAGTTCCCATATTTTAGAAACTCTTAACGTATTCCACCTAAAATTATATAATTTTAGCTTCATTGCACTTTCTACATACGTTAGATTTTGGGGAACTGTCTCCCGCATTATCAAATTTCCTGTACTTATATTACTTTTTTGTAGTCAACTTTTTGTCCTCAGCTCTGAGACCGTTTGTTTCTGCAAATCTCATCCTATCTACTTCTAGTTACTGTCTGCCCAGCACAAGAAAGCAAGTCAGAAGCATGTGTAACGTAATCACTTTTGCTTTACGGGCGGTGTTTATACTTGCCTTCTGAATGTGAGCTTGGCTCTCACCAAGGCGGCCCGGGTTCGATCCTAGGCGACCGCAAAGTGAGATTCGTGGTGGACAACACGGCGCTGGGGCGGGTTTTCTCCGGGACCTCCGGTTTCCCCCGCATTTCATTCCACCGGTGCTCCATCTTCATCTCATGTATCATCAGTGTCACCGCCTGCGGTGCCGTATGTAATAAAAGCGGGCGTTAAACACTACACATTTCATTTCCGAATGTGACATGGACGCTAGTTTCGTTTAAAGTACATAAGTGTTGACACGTAACCCACCCATACATAATAGGAGAAACTGCAGTTACTGCAAGGAGCATTAGATCTGACAACATGGGTGAGTCATATATACTCTTTATTATCAGTGCTATACAAAATGCGGAGCTACAGGTACAGAATAAAATTAAATGATGCTAGGAAAGAGGAGTGCTCAAGCAAACTGCGCTGATTTGTGGGAATATTAATTACATACTTCAGCACTACAGAATTACTACTTTATATAAATAAAATGTCTTGTAGCAAGCGTGCCTTCAGTCTTGGTGCAGCATCTAGACGACGTCCCAGTTGAAAGAATAAAGCTCCTAAACATGGGGAAGGTGAGCAAAGAATCTTCTTGTAGTTGTACAGATGTATTCATTTATTCTGACAATGCCCAATTCTCTGTGTAGCTATGTATTCCATATGTACCACGGGGCGTTCACAGACAATCGCAGGATCTTGTGTTGAAACACCTGGAGTTGGTGAATATGAGTAGGTGAAGCACTTCCCCACACAGGACTGGCATATGGAAGAAGTGGTCGTAGAATACTCTTGTATAGTAGCAACGTACATTCAACTCCTAGAGATGACTTGGGATTGAGGATGGGATACAAAATAAGCATAGGCTTGGTTAAGTTTGTTAGTGATATGTGTACTCCTTGTTAACCGACGATCAAGGTGGACGCCAAGATATTTGACTGCACAATCAGAATATAACCAGGGGACCTCAGTGTTATAGAGCTGAATATTTGCCGGAGCAACTGGCTTCTCTGGTTAAAAGCTTGAGAAGACACTTGCTTGGATTAAGTGCGACACGCCAGAGAGATAACCAGTGCAGGAAAATGTCCAAAGAAGATTGTAGCGTTATAACGGCAGTTTCAATGGAGAAGCGTGAAGTAAAGATCACAGTATCGTCAGTAAATATTGTGGTACTTGTTGCAGGAGGTTCAGGCATATCAGCAGTGTATAGACTGAGAAAAGAGTGGCAAGGATGCCACCCTGGGGCATGCCGGCTAGTATAGTGAGGAGATATGTACCCTCATACACCCATTTCCTAGTAAACAGATCCACTACCAGAGCAGATGAACAGTCAAAACACCTCTCGTCTTCATTCCTCTCTTGCCTCCTTGAGGTGGGCAGAAGGAAATACACATATGCCTTTGCTTTAATGCATATAATCTTTAATACATTCAGAACATAAGGCTTGCTCTTATTTAGCATGTTCTATTGTTCTCTTTATTAAGTTACTTTCTTTATATCCTTATTCTTTATATAACATTTCCTTATATTATATATGTTTGCTAACATTTTATATGCAATCGGGCAATTGTTATTGTCTCTGTAGGGTGGGAAAATATTCCAACTAGAGGAAAATATCCTCATTTCAGCTGGGGATTGAACCTGGAGCTTCTGCTTTGAAACTTTAAAACTTTGGAATGGTTGTTAACGTTTTAAACACAAAACACATAGAAACTTATCATCCCTTTCGGAAGTATATATAAATATTACAGCGCAATACTGAATGACTGTATAACCTCGTGAACGAATGACAGAAAGGTCAGTACAATGCTTGTTTTACAGACACTGACTGCCAACAGTAGCTACAGGTTAACCTCCCTGTAACCGCAGGGCCAAAACAAAAGCCGATCCCTAGGGGCAATTGCTGTCCAGTTAATGCTGAAGAGATGTGTCTGTAGGTAAATTCTGAAACAAAACGGTTTAGTCACTGAAGTTCGCAATGCTGGTTTAGCTCTAAATAAAACTGGGGAAATGTTATGCCTCAGAGGTTTTAAAAGACGGTGAAACACAAATTTATTAAAATTATTGTATTGTAACTTCTGGCAGATTTTGTCTCCTGGTGAACATTTACTTTTACCTTGTCTACGACGTTCCTGGTTGCTAGAGGAAATGTTTATTCCAGTCAAAATTTCGATATCGAAGCTTCACAGAAATACCTGTTTGAGCTCCTGGATTTAACTAAAACCTGTTTGGAAAAAAGTCTATTAGTATACTATGTGTATGTTTGGGTAATTTTGTGTGTGTATGTGTGACTGTTAGTTTGGATGTTAGTATGTGTGTGTGAATACCGTAACTCTAAAGCGAAATATGTGATAAACATCAAACTTGATGTGAGTTGAGTATCTAGCAGAAGTATGACACAAAGATTTTAAAGAATATTCTCCCACTCCAAAGAGCAATTTATATAGTAAAATTTCGGGAATTGTTTTTCTTAAACTGCTGCAACGATTTTAATTACCATAAAATAGGTATATGTAACTTACGTTCATAAGAAAATGTATTTCTTGATTTTTTTAATAACCTGCATAGGCCTCTTCATTAGGATAGAATGTTCCACAACCACAAGGATTAGAAGGAAGAGTACATAACAATAAACATCATTTGAACTCAAAATGCATCTAAAATAGATTTTTGTGGTATTTGCCACATCAGAGCGGTTATTAACAATTAGAACGTTCCATAACCTTGTCATATCTGTAAGTTTTTTCGCTATGCAGTTGTTGCTCACTTTGTCATTAAAATGGTATGAAAATTCAAGACCAGGATATTAAAGTGCCACTTTTAAGCGGTCGACTATTGATTGAGTTTCCTGTATCACTTTATCTCTCGGACGGAATTGTTGAAAAATTACTTCTCCAAGAACAACACGTAGGTAGCAAAATGTTCAAAAATATATTTTAGAATGTACATATTTTCACAGCGACGACGGGTGCTTTGAGTGGAGAAATTAACTTGAGTCAAACCGCTGCACCATATTTGCTGCCTGACGTCGCGAGAAGCAGAGAACGCAGCATTCAAGAACAGTCACTAGCTGACGCCACTAAGCGGGAAGCGAGCCCTGTTACCGTGCGGACCATTCAAGAACGGTCACCAGCTGACGCCAATAAGCGGGAAGCGAGCCCTGTTGTTACCGGGTGGATTTGTTTTCGAACTTTCGGAAAATGGAACACACTTCAGAACCTTCTTGCCGTGCCCGGGAGGGTATAAAATGTCGTGCGAAACCTAACAGTGTGTTTGTTCTGCAAAGACAAACACATCATCAGAGCTTTCAATCCCTTAGAAAGACACCTCCGTCTCACACAACAGTGGTGTCGGCGTTGTCGGATGTCTGTTAACCCGGACAAAAGCCACATCATACTTTTCGGAAAGCGCCACACCCCCGCAGACTGCCCCAACTTTAGCTTCCGGGTCCGAAGAATAGAGTGCAGTAACTCTGTCAAGTACCTGGGAGTCCAACTGGACCGAGGTTTAACCTTCCGCCAGCACATCGGAGACCTCTCAGCAAGGGTGCAGGGAGCAATTGCATCCCTGTATCCAATGCTGGGTTAGAGCTCGACGCCACTTGGTCTGAAGTTGCAGCTCTTCCTGGAAATTCCGGTGATGCTATATACCTGCGAGATCTGGGGCGTGGACGCAGATAGCTGGTTGGCATGGCTTCAACGTGCACAGAATAGAGGACTACGGTCCATATATTCTGTGGGTCACTATAATCCTACCAGGATGCTTCATGATGCCTCGGGTCTTCCTTACGTGAAGGACGAAATTAGGGGTCGGTCATCAAAATTCTACGATACTTTACTTAGATATATAAGCGCCATGTTAGATCATTGGGAGATTATGACCCAACTAGACGGTGTTTCAGGCTGTTCCGGATACCCCGCATGGCTTACGGGCACTCGAGATAACCCGGTGCTAATCCTGACAGCAGCTAAAACAGAGCTCCACATAACTCTTTTAAGATGCTTGGCATCAACATTTCAACCAAAACAAATTTAAAAAGTAGAAAACCAGTTGCAAGGTTTTGCATCCATTCCTACTACCTGAGGTACATAAAATTGTTACCTCGAAATAATTTCTACCTGAAAACCCACAACCCATTCTACAACATCCCGAAAAGAAAAACCATTCCTGCTTTAAACCTTCAATGGGTGGGCACGCAGTGAAAACCTTCTGGTTACAGCCAGCCAGCACTTCGGTCGGTCGGTCGGTCGGTCGGACATTACAGTACAGTTTGCCAGTACAGCTCATAACCCAGAGCAGCTTAATAGTGAGTACTTCAGTACGTTCCAGCTCCGTAGGGGAGGAAGTGTAAAACGTGCAGTACAATTTACTAGCGAATATCGAAATTGTGTCAGAGACGACAAGCAGGGCATTCTAAAAGAGTAACTTTGTGTATCGTGGAAGAAATTCGTAGCAGCGCAAGTTGGCGCATGCAACAGAAATATAAAGGAACATTAAAGAGACCTGTTTAGCTGCCTATTTATTTAAAAAAGATGAAAGTAGCTTAGCATTGGGCTAACAATTTCAGTGACAAAGGAGTTACGTAGAACTTCGTTGTCTTGTATCACAATACAAATGAACGGTACTGAGGAAATGTAGTTAAAGAATATAACACAGATATTTTAATATATTATTACAATTTATTGGAGTCACTGCTGCATTAATGAGCTATATGTTTACAGGTTGAATAAATATGCACCCTATATATTGTTGCATACCAGGGTTGTAAGGGGGGCTGAAAGACTTACAAACCTAATCTACAACTGGGGGTGTAGCTTTTGGGATTGTAGAGTAAAGAAAACATCAAAATCAGCCTAAACTGAAGAACTCTATTTGAAGAAGCCTAGTATTTATACAGAGTATTCCCTGAATCTGGAAGAGACCAGGGGTGCTTTGGTAATACTTAATGACATAATAACTTGATCTAACCTTACCGTTAGCGATGCGTTAGGTGTATGGCTGGGCTTGTCGAAAGATGTATAATCTGCTGAGTCCGGCGGAGCTGTAGTATTCGTAGAAACATTGTTAGATAAACTTTTGTTACCTCTCGCAGGGACCGACATAAAGTCTCCTCTGACATCCCTGCGACGTTTCTCCCCGAGGGCTAACTCTACCAGGCTTAAATAGGGGCCCTACAAAAAGTCAATTCAGCGATTCCCACTATCTATTAATTTTGCACCATACCGTTTACGTCATTCAGAGAATGTTTAAGCCTGTACTGACCTACTAAACATTATTTCTTCTGATCATCAAAACAAGTTTGGGTCACATGTGAATAATTTCCTTATGCCAACCTTATGCCAGTCAGCAGAATTTACGTTTGACATACATTTCTGTCAGAATCAATGCACGTTACAGAATACCGAAATTTACAAATCTAGCTCAGCCTATACACGCAACAATATCATTATGGTAACTTTAAGGTAACCAAAAATAATATATTGTGATTGTGGGTTCGTGAAATTAAAAGTCCAATAGCACCACTCAAAAATTTCTTTATTTCCACCGAATTACAGTTGAACACTTGCCGATTACACAGAATTACGTAATGCACACAATTACAATTCACCAGTTCGTCACAAAGTCACAATATGTTTACATACTCTATGATAAACCAGATGCCCATCTGTGTAACGTAGGTGGTAGCGTGTCTGCCTCACATTCAAGAGGTCCCGATTTCCCGACTCCGTCAGGGTGAGTTATCTGGGTAAGGATTTTCACCGAGCCTTCCCTTATCCTAAAAGTTGAATGTCGCAACTCAGAGCCCATATGAGAATCACTGCATCCATTTCATTGATGGCCCGATATTACTTGACTTTAGAGGATGTAAAATAAAATAAGAAATAACCAGTTAAAGGAGGAAATGGTAATATTTCCTTTATGCTTATAACAAGAATATTTCAGCTATATCAGCTATAGTTTAACAAGTTGCTTAACATATGCCTGTTACCATTATAAAATGACTCGTCATTGCTCTGCAATAAAAAAATAAAAAAAAAATGAATTTTAACTTGTTCCTTTTTAAAACCGCATGGTTTTTGTTTTCATAGTTTACAGTTCATATTTGACATCAGTAATATAAAGAAAGAATGGGTGTGGTTTTTAATGCTTTTCAATGTTTAACTAAAACTATGTGTAAAAAGAATGACTGGCTTTTGTTCTTAGAAACAGGGTGCCTAATATTAACCTTTATATTTTTTAAAATATATTTATAACTAATCAAAGATTATATCCTTAGTCAAGGCGAATGATTATACCATATTTGCCAGCTCTGGCAGAAGTGCAAAGCTGTTGCTCTCATGCATTAATTTATGCTAATACAAAACTTTCCTTATAGCAATATTTAAATATCCGTCAAATATCGCTAGCTACGTAAACTGTTGTAACACCAACGCAACGAGCTTTAGGCAATACGTACACCGATAGGATCATTAGATTCTTCAGTAGCATAGCTAGGGAACAGAACTATCATATTCAAGCTATTTACATAGCTTTAATGTAACTCTCCATCGTTTACCAGGACGGTCAACACCCACACAACTAACATCAGCCCAAATATCCCTTAGGTGCTACAAAAAATTAAAGAAGGTTTGTAACAATGCCAAACATATTCAAGTTATTTTAAAATGAGAACATTATGACTGTGAACCTCATTACATTAAGCAAGCGAGATATTTCCTGAACAATAGTTTATGTTTAAGCACCAACGAGTGTTTGAAAGTTTAAGACAATATGAACAGTAAACGACAGTTAGCCAGAACATAGAAAAGTATCCCGAAAATAATTACGACCTGCGGCAACTTGGAAACAGCCAATTTGTGATATAAACATAAAAGTAAAAACGAGCTAAGTCACTCAGCCTGAAAGCCAGCTGCCAACGAATTCCAGAGACGAAACCCAACTCAACAAGCAAGTCGGTGAATGAAACCTGTATTCTTCCGCGATCAAGCACCAGAGAGCCGTGTTTTGCAGACTATGTGGCTGTTTCCAGTAGAACAATACCTAATTGCTTAAAGCCTCCCCCCCCCCTCATATGGGATGAAGTGGGTACGGGAGTATTAACTATTGGGAATAACTATTGGGAACTGCTACAGAGTTAAAATTAACTGGTAATAGAAAACGTTAAGGGGCTATATCCATTACGCTGACATTATTTAACCACAGTTGCAAGACGTATACAAAATCATATTTGACATGCACTACAAAATTTACAGACATGTCAAATACTGCCCAGGAGTTGTCTACTAAAAGTCGCATTCTCTTAATTTAATTATTTAAAATTGTTAAAATGTTAGGCAAATGTATAAATTATAATTTTAAATAAATGCATCAACTGTTCAGGAAGAGTTTATTCTGAATGTATAAAATGGAGATTCATCAAAAAATAATGATGCTTAAAAGGTCATCTAGTGAACCTTGCTAACGTTAACATTTATAAATTAAATAACTCAAAATTTACTCTTTGTACTTCACATTTTGTTCTTTTTTCAAAACAAGTACTGAAAATACAGCTCTTATTTAATTATGAGGTGCATATAGAAAGTAGGTTTCCCTATTTTCTTTGAAAAACAAAGGAAATGTAGTTTACATGAAATACTTTATTGACAACAGATACAGCAATGTGTGAGCAATTTTCAACATAGTTACCAAAAGAATTCCGACTGTTGTCATATCTTGGGATCAACATTTGTATTCCTGTATCGTAGAATTCGGCCACCTTTGAATGGAGCCAGCGTGAGACAGTCGTATTCAGCTCTTCGTCATTGTCAAAACATTGGCCGAGGACAAGAATTCCTTAAGGTGCAGATGGAAATCACGAGGAGAAAGATTAGGACTATATGGTGAACGATCAAACGGCTCCCAGCCGAAATTTTACAAATACATTGAGTTGTGCTTGGTTTCCCTCTTAAAGTGCGAAAACCACTCTCCTCGCCCGTGACAACCCTGTCTAGGAATTCCTTGCCATCATCATGATTCCGTTGTAGAAATGTCAGTGCTGGTCCTAAGCGTTTCGTTTTGTGCTGGGATTTCAGTTTTATTCCCGCCTCAAATATCACCCGATTTATTTAAAAGCAGGTGCTAAGTTGTGACAAATTCATACATCAAGCGATATCTGTGAAAATGGCTGCTGAGCTTCGTCAGTTCTCAACGATGCGCTGCCTCACCAGCACAACCAGATGATCATTGATGAGGGACGGTCTTCTACTGCGCTCTTCACCATGGACTACAACGACCTTGGAAAAAGGCCATCACCAGCGATACACATCTGTTTGCTCATGATGTCCGTGTCGTAGACTGTCACCTGACAATGAATTTCGATGGGTGCTATGTTTTGTGCGTTAAGAAACGTCATCACTGTCCGCACCTAGCAGGAGGAGGCAGAATAAATAAGAAATGCCATTTCGGGCACCGTGACTGCACTACTGGCACTAGGGGGCGACCTGTCCGAGTAACATATGCTTGTTACGTCGTAGATCTGACACGCTTGCGTAATGCTCCCAGCTAAATACGTTTTATTTAAAGGAAACAAAATCGGTAATCTTACTCTCTAGCTGTGCCTTGTATATATCTTTCCTACCAGGAAATATAACTATGACGTTAAGCTTACTGAAGCAAATGTTTAAAAAACGGATCGCTGTGAGGTTTGTTTAAATGTTGCGTTCTGCCTAATCAAAAGGAAGAGAAAAGAATGTAAAAACTACTTGATTTAGCAGATAAACAATTATAATGAATTTTCAAGTACAAACCTGTAACAAAAAATGGCTTTAAAGGGGTGATGTAAATACATACTTAACACACATGTGTTAAACAGATGATTTGATGTCTATTGTGATTTGAAATGCATGCAAAATTATAAACAACTCACCCATTCATCATACAATCTTATGCTTATGAATCGTTAGCAAAAAGTCGTCAGAATCAATCTAAAAATGATAAAACCTAATAATCCTTGTCAAAAAAAAAAAAAAAAACAAAGAGTAGTTTTGCTGCGTGTAGGTTCCTTCATGTCCTATCCTTAAGCAAGTTTTTAAGAAATTTTGTTTTAGAGCAAATATTTTTAAGAAGATATTTGGGCTGTCAAAAGCTCAAAACGTGCATTTCTAGTGGAATTTGCGTCTGAATGTTTTGAGTATAATACTATATATCCTTGATAAGCAACCATAAGAGAAAGTAACAAAATTATATTTAAGAAAGTCAAGGATTAGCATTACGTTGTTGCAACCTGTGTATCGCACTCAAAGTCTGGGTGAAGGTTCTGAACGGAAGGTAGGAACGGATTAGTGTGCTACATGACGTGGTGCCTGTGTGACGTAAACAAATGAATGTGATATAGAGTTAATCGAGCGTGATTCACGACTGAATGGTTACTAATAGTAAGGATTACCAGCGAGGATGTTCTCTGAATTTATTCTCTTTAAAAATTCGCCTTTCTTGTGTAGGAACAATGCTTAATTAATATTAATGTTTTGCACTAGATTTTCCTGTGAATACTGCTTCCAGGAAGATCAATTACATAAGCCTGTAATGATGCTCTACTCTGTGCTAAACATATGAATTTTGACGAATTTTACCGCTTGCGATGCAGAGGAAATATGTAATCAATTTTTATAACAATCTTCAATAACAACAAGGTAATGTGTGCGTTGTGTATCATGGAATCACTACCAAAAGCAAGTGTAAATATCTCATAATTCAGTTAAGTTTCCAGTTTGACTTTTATCTTTCCTCGCTGAGAATCTCTCCATGTTTTTGTCTCAATGAAATTTATGACATCAGTGCGCATAAATACAAATGGTGGAATTCACAGTTCAACAGAAAGTGAAAGGTCGTTCTTGTTTGCCGGAATTAAAGCATGCCATACATTAACCTTTCCCTATATTCTAAAGTTATGCCGGTGCACTTTACGAAATGTCTAAAATGGTTTTGCCTGACAATGTCACATGACTGATATCATCGTGAGATATCAGATATCACAGAATTCTGTCATCTTAATATAAATTCATCAGTATATCTATTAACAACGGAGGTAGGTACCCTATTATTCCTCTGCTTCTCTTTCTATAAAAATTGAAAATTCTTTACATGAAAAAACAGAATTTACAGTCATAGAAAGCTCTGCTTATATGAGAGCTGCAAAGTTTCTGTTTACCTGTCGTTTGTACAGAAAACATTCTTTCTCTTTCTACAATTGATCTTGAAATACTAAGTCCAGTGAACTTTTATTTTTGTTATTGATAGCTTTTCCACTTTAAAATAGTTCACCGTTTGTTCATGCTTTCCAGAGATTCCTGTCGTTCCATTGTCCTTCTTCCAGTCCCTTCTTCCTTATATGACCATATATTTCCTCGTGCCGCGTTCTTCTGGCTCTTCTCTGCATTCTTTTACCTGGTACTTCCCACTTTAGGACTAGTTTGGGCCACCGTTATTCCGGCATCCGTTGTATATGTCCATACCACTGTAGAGCTCTACTGGATATTCTGTCTATATCAATTTCAAGTGCGTTCACTTCATGTGCGATATAATATAGGAGTTTCTGACATGTTGTAACCTTGATATCCTCATACTTTTTCCAAGTCCATCCATTTCTGTGGCTAATATTCTTTTCTGCATTCTTCCATTTATTGTCCGACTTTCGGAACCATATGTAAGTATACTTTCTATTATTGTTTTTTAAAATTTGTTGTTTAGTCTGTCTAGTCAAATTCCTATTCCATAAAAGTCTGTTCAAACTTCTAATCGCCTTCCTTGCACAATTTACCCTATTGATAATATCTATTTCACGAGTGCCATTCTTATCTCTTATAGATCCAGGGTACTTCAATTGTTCGACACATTTAACTATCACGTCATTTACCTGCAGATCTTCCGAATTTCCTCCTATTACCATATATTCAGTTTTAATGGCATTTATTTTTAATCCGCCTACTTCAAGTGCATTTATTAATTTTCTAGTCATATATTCTATATCATCTTCATCCAGTTACCTCAAAAATTATTTACACATGCATTTCCTTTTCCTTCTTTTATATTTTGTTTTAAACAAGGAAATTATCAATTGATTTTTCGGATGGGTTCGCTCTTTGAATAATAAATAACATTTAAACTTACCTCAAATGATATTCTGATTCTAAACTGAGGGATACCGAAAACTTTGGCGACAAACACCTTCATATCTGGTGTAGTGGTTTAAACACACAAACAAGCTCAGGTAATTTTTGAAGTTTTCTTCTTCCGCTACTTAAAGTCTGTATTTTGTACTGATAAAATAGATGCTAATAATTTACACGAGAAATGTGGAATGAATGATACAAAACTTGGACTTGATATTGTGATCAAAAGCAATTTTGAAATGCAAGATTTCCCGCAAAATGTGGTATAGGTGTCAATCCTTGTGATAGCACTCCACCTGTCTGGGTTTACCATTTGCTTGCAGTCTCTGCACCATTTGGGTGTTGTATGTTATATGGACAATAGACTTTGGAATACACAGCTCTAGATTCGACCGTGAAATAAATTTCTGTGACCTTAACCGAAATGCTTGTCTAACAATTTGAATTTTAGCTCCAGCCACTACTCTTTTACATCTTCCATTTTTTGTTCTAAATAGAACATATTTCACTATTGTATGACACTCTGGGACATTTTCCCATATTCTTACCTATAACTTCTTTGCACTGTAGTTGAGCGCTTTAGTTCCGACAACCAATGGCATTTCATTTTATGCTGCATTGTGAATTCTGCTCTTTAATTCTGTGTTGCCAATTAATGTGTGGACACACTAGCGTTGTAAATTCTATTGGTACGGGGCCCTGTAGAAATTCTAAACAAAAGAGGATGAAAATCATAATACCAACCTGTGAATAATTTTTATTGATAGTGATTCGATATGCACATGTAATAAACTACTCTGTGCTGAAAAATTAGTATCTGTTCTTAAATTTTTGTTTGTACGCATTTACGCATATTACTACCATGACCTAAAGAGGTAGCTAAGGAAGCGTCAAGAGATATAACGAGCTGAGTGCTTTGACCTGTGAGGACCCATTACGTTTTGCGTATGGAAGCATACTTCAAGTCCCTCTTAGAGAATAAGCCAAGTAGTACCTTAAGATTATAAAATACACATATGGATGCACACATTTAATACGCTCTGCACATACTTTCTTCAAGGGGTAACATTCTAACTTTTGGTCCCTGAAAACGTGGATGCCACTTGGCGGAGAGAGATGGACCTTTTTCGGGTTTAGAAATCATTATCGTCACCCAATTATTGGAAGGAACGACCAACTGCCAGCTGAGTGGGGGACAGGAGGCATTCAGCCCACGCCTACCCAGTTATCTCATGTCACTAACTGAGCGGATGGTTAGGAAAGTGTCAGTCGCTGGCTGCCTCTTTCCCCTCCGCCTGACGTCTGGAACAGTCGGGATATTTCATCTAACCCGGAACCTTCTAGACAGGTCAGTTGGTCTTATATAAGCGACGCGACGGGCTGGAGGAGAGTTCAGTTCTTGGCGAGCAGCCGTGAATAGCGCAGTGCTAGCGAACGGACTGGAAGACTGTGTACGTCTATTAGAGGAGTTGTACGTAATTGTGAGTGTGGAGTGAACCTGTGACAGACGAACTGGTGGATTGTAATTGTCTGCGCTACGTAATTCTATGTAATCGGCAAGTGTTCCAACTGTAATTCGGTGGAAATAAAGATCATTTTGGGTTTGGGCAATTGGACAAGAGTGGGATATTACAGCGATGTAGGCTGCATTGGCACAGATCTTAGAAAAGTTTCAGATGGCAAATAACAACTTGGCCGTGAGGATGAACGAATCAACAAAGAAGACGGAAGCTGCAAACAACAACCTGGCAGCGGAACTGAAACAAATAAAGACGGCGAATGACAACCTCACTGAGAAGACGGAAGCTGCAAATAACAACCTGGCCACGACAATGACCACAAAGATGGCAAAACTGACCACGTAAATGACGGTGGCGAACGTGGCTCTCGCCGCCAAATTTGAAGAACAGCTGGCCGGCGTGAGGGATGACATGGCGGAGCTGGACAAGCGGAGGGGCCAAGTGGACGAGCTCGTCGAAGACCTGGCAAACCGCTTCAATGACCTAGAGGAAAATGCCGACAGTAACGCAAAGTCCCTGAACGCCATGGTGGAAGACGTCAAAGACCTTGCTAACCGCGTAAACAGCCTGGAAAGAAAGGCTTACAGCAGCGTCAAGTCTCTGAACGCCATGGTGGAGGACGTCGTCGGCAGGAGGTTGAAAGATTTGAAGGCCGACGCGGTGGGACGCGACATATCATTGGCATGCGTCAAACCTCCGAAATGTGACAATGCGTCAACGTTCGAGGCCTTCCGCCGCCAATTCGACACGGTGGCCAGGCATAACAAGTGGTCACCGGAGGAAGAGGCCGCACAGCTAATAGCCAGCCTCCAGGGACGGCCCACAGAATTCCTAAAAGCGGTCCAGACAGCGGCGGCTCCCAAGCATATCTCGGAAGCCCTGGAGAACCGGTTCGGTAACCACCGCCTAGCCACAGCCTACCAGAGTCAGCTGAAGAAAAGGTCGCAGCAGCCAGGGGAGACGCCGCAGGAGTTCGGCCTGGAAATTGAGCAGCTGGCTAGCAAGGCCGTGGTTTACCTTCCAGCGGAGATTGTATCCCGGGATGCCACCTACGCTTTTGTCGACGGGGTACGAGACACCGAGCTACGGCAGCGCCTAATGCTCACCGACTACACAACCATCCACGAGGCGCTAACGGCAGCATTAAGGATGGAGGCGGCCGAGGTGACGGCTACCCCGACGTCGAGAACGAGGAGTGTCCGCTACACAGGAGATAAACGACCTTTCGAGGGACGCCAGCGAAGACCTAGCGGCTTGTGTCGGGGATGTGGACAGCCGGGACTCCTGGAAGAGACTGCCGGCACCAGGAACAGCAGCCGGAAGAACGAGTAAGGCCAAGCATGGCGCAGGTCAGCGCCGTCCACACTATCTCCTCGAGTGACAATGCGCGCCGTCAGCCGGAGGATGGATAATAGCATCATCAGGGATGGTTGGGTGAAAGGGAAGCCGTGCCGCGTGTAGGTGGACACTGGGGCAGTCGTGACAATCATCAGACACGACATCGCCAAGGGTTTGCCATCCAGGAAGCCGAGCCGACCATACCAGCTGATGAGGGCATCTGGCGACACCTTGTCTGTGGAGAATGAGGCTCTGATATAGCTGACCTTGGGACGGAATGACGTGCGTCTGTGGGTGTTCGTCATGAAGGTGGCTGAGGTGGCTGTGGAGGACGATCTTATAAAACTTATTGGCACATTCTTCCAGATGCTAAGCTGTTTTGAAGCTTTTTATATTATAAATTATGTATTCAATAGTACTTTAGCATTGAAGTCTTAAATTATGTGTTATGTGACATGTAAAACATATCACATTCTGAAGTTCCAATATACTCTACGCCTTTTTATGATTCATGCGATAAGAAGTACGTCTACTTGCACTTCTCTTTT
Source organism: Mantis religiosa (assembly GCA_030765055.1). Classification (NCBI taxonomy): domain Eukaryota; kingdom Metazoa; phylum Arthropoda; class Insecta; order Mantodea; family Mantidae; genus Mantis; species Mantis religiosa. The sequence continues at coordinate 230,441,016 of CM060948.1, forward strand.
CTGCACAAATTGTAAAAGCGTAGAAGCCATCGTGTGATTGACTGACGCAATAACTTTCCGGTGAGCCCCCTGGAATGTCTCGGCGTGAAATCTCACCCCAGCCTTAGTTTCCCCGCCTTCTTAACCATCGTTAGCAGCGATAGGTAGATCTGGCGTTTTATCCAGTCTCCCGTCCCCATTTGTATCACTGTTAACGTTTAAATATTGTATGCTTTCCCAAACACCTTCTTTTGGTGGTCTGCCTTTAACTGTGGAAGCAGTACTGCTACATTTAGACATTACTTCAATCTTGGCTTCATTAATTGCAGTTTTAAAATACTCCTTTCCGGGCGAGAATAAACAAACAATCTGCATAATATTTTAGATAGGAAACCCATTCCAATGAAAGATTGGGATGAATAACTCAGAAAATATAATGGGTGTGAAGTGCTATATGACGTTTACATAAGCTGCTTATTCATTCATTTCATAATTTCCCTCCATTTGCATGCTGAGTCATACATTTCCCTAATCCATTCAAATATATTAATAGGGTAATTACAGATTTATAATATATTTTGACGTAGATGAAAAGTAATGATAGAAACAAGAAATGTGGGACAGGTCTATTACCATATAGTAACAGAACCACGTATGGTAGAGACTGTGACCCCAACAACTGGTATGGTGCGAGCGCTGTGGACCCACTCATGGTACTTCTGACGTTAACATAAGTTCAAACAACTAAGACAATCCCGAAAAGAAGTTTTTCGAATTGGGTTGGACTCGGCGGGGTAGTGATTTGCAAAAACCATTGAAGATTGGGTACCATATGACGGTGTTACCCAGGTAGAGTTGCAAGACTCCTCAATGCTTTCTCTTACTATAATGGAGAACTGAAAGAAGGTTCACTACCGACATTCGCGTTTGTCCTTCCCTCTGGCGTTGACACGTATAAATGGTGCATCTACTTCCGACTAGCTAAGCTGGAGGATATTTTTAGACTCAAGGTACCACCCTAATGGAATTACCCACGAGAGGTCACTACTACTCTCCCTAGTATCAGAGGGAGTTATGCATCCATGTAGTTATCCCTGCAGTAACAGACTCAACTCCAGTGGCAGAATGCTGTAAGAAACAGCTTTAGCAGTGTCGCAGTTGGGATAATGTCCTCCGCCTGCCTTATGGGATATGATATCCCCATGCAAGTTGTGTGAAATTTTTGAAACTTCAAAGAGCCCAAAAGCCTTAGTTTACAGTAGCCCCCCATATAAGTGGAAATGTAATATTCAGCAATTCACGGATAGAAAAAACAAATACAAAAGACACTGAAAGTTCCCAAATTTACTGTTTTTCATCACGTCCAATATGTGTATTCTCTCTGCTTCTTACAGTTAGTAAGAGAAGTACTCAACCCAAAAAAAATTCCATATTGATATCTCACTGAATTTTGAGACTCACTTAATCCAGAAAAGGTTTTTATGTGTGTATGTGCGTTTTTCTGTATACATAATGGTAAACCAAATCGTGTAAACAAATTCCTAATGTATAAAATGATGTGAATCCCGTTAGATAACACAGTTCATTCAAATACAATTTTTTCTCTCGCGTTAAACGTTTTCAAAATATTCCATTTTGTTGGTTTGAACCCTTTTTATGTAGTAATTCACTATTATAATTTTGTACACATATAGTCAACACGGAATTTCAATCGGTGTATTTTCTTTTAAAAATTCCGCTTTTTAAAACAGATACGCTTTGCATAACCTAGATGCTTTACGGAGGTATTCCCAATAGGCGGACCATCAGATGGAGACTGTGGAATTAATCCCGAAGCAGCCTTGGAAACTACAGTTTTTAAACAGAGGTATCTGTATTACTCGTATCTCCGGCTTTAAAAGGAACGAAGTGAAATTTCAGGCCACTCGGGCCAACTTCACCCCCATAATTTTGTGGGACTGATTACATCGAACACAAGACCATTAACAGTCATCAAGGGCGAAGTATGACATACAGCCCATTACGCTCTATGATTAGTTTTGGTGACAATCTGCGTGGCGCTTTTATAATTTATTTTTGTATATGATAGATATATAATTTCCTAGACTAAAACAATATACAAGAATAAATAGACATAACGATAACACAAAACATGACATCAATATAAAAATTAGTTGAAAAATGCTGTGTACAACCAACAATGATTTAGTTTCATTTCACTCCCACTATATGAATACTACAGTCAAAGAACCATCCAGTATTATGAAAGTTGATGTTACAGCGAAACCCAACAAGTAATGTATAAAAAAATATTATCGCAGTCAAAATTCGATGGACGATTTACGGTAAGTCGGTTTCTTGTCTCTTGTGGTGATGGAGAATAACCTACACACTAAGTTTGTTTTCTGTTGGGCCATAGCAGTGGTGGCTCCTGCCGAAAAATAACTGCGCGCTGCGAGAAAAAGTCCATGCAACTCATCTAGTTTCGAAAAATGAAATCCATGTGCCGATGTTTCTTCATGGTATAAACAGAATTACAAGTTCCTTTCGCTTTATTCTCAATTTTTAAATCAGTTATTGATTGCCCTAACATTTTTATACTAGCCGTTTCTTCTCTTTATTTATTGGTTAAAGTTTGCGTAATATTAAATTACTCATACACTAACACATTTCACACTCACACATAAAATAAACAAACTGATATCAGCCACTAAATAACGTTACACAAATAAATACTTGGATAAAATGCGAGCATGCGAACTACATGCACTTGTTATGAGAGATTCTCATTATGGTCGTGGGAATGGAGTACGGTGCCAACATGATATGTGCATCACAAACAATCTGCCCTGCGATTTTATAACCATTAGGTATTGGATCTGATTACGTAAGAAGAATGGAACTAATTTCTAGAACTAAAATATAAAGCAATGCCAGATTGTTAAATGATTTTCAATGCATATTCAAGTTCTACAGCTATGAGTGTTGCCGGCTCCACTTCACCGTGCAGCGAATGATCACCGTGCAACACCCAACTGCAGGACGCATTTGTGCGAAAATCTAGGAAACTCTGGACATCGGGGAGGCAAGAGGGGAAGGTTGTACGCATGCGCAACAACTGATTACCCAGCTTGCTGGCTCTCAGCACGTTGACGTCACGGATGCGTTCCATTAGTTCAGCGGGTGTTTTTCATGCATCAAGGGTTCATTATTGGTCGTATTCGATTTCCTATACTTATAACAATGCATTGTTACTTACATAGTCTTTTTAAATCTATACAATGTGATTTATAATACAGAAAAGAGCGTGCTGCAGCACTGCAGCACGTAAGGACGAGCCGCCCCTGGGCCATAGTGATTTTCCCTCGTGCTTGATTTCCTTCGTCTCACCGTGGGACCCAACCCCAGGTGATAGGAAGCTCAAAGCAATGTCCTCTCTTGCTATTTCTTCAGAGTTAATCTGCCTTCGAACTAAATGATGTTGGTGTTCGTTTTCCCGAAGAGGCAATGGGAACGGGCTACGTCTGTTTGTTTGTTAATACTAGAAACTGCTCCTGAAATACACAGAAGGTAAAAGAAATAAATGTACATTGCAACTGTTACGTTGGCCACATAGGCATTATCTTGCAGGTCGTTAACTTTTGAGTTTAAAAAAATAGTATTTGGCTGTCAGAGGCTATTACGTTACATATTTTTATTCATTTCTAATTATTTTAGTGCTTAAATAAGTGTTTCACACTTTCTAATTGTTTTACAGCCCAGTGTTCCAGAAAATATAATACAATGCCGTATTAAGATCTGAGAAATGATTTAATCAACGTGTAGCGCTTCATAAAAGAGTTGTTATTCTTAATTACATATTTTAAATAGGTTATTCCTTTTGTAGGTTTGGCAGTCTTTCAGTTTAGTGCGAATTCAGCTGTGTTGAATTCTTGGCATTAAACTGTTTCGACTTTGGTCCGCTCCACATGAAACCAGGTAGAATTTCACAGAATTCCTGCGGTCAATGAAAAGGCAGGCAGCTTGGCCGAGTTACGAGAGCCAGACTACATACTCCTATCAATCAACGGGTGATGAACCACATAGGAAATTAACTGCTATAATAACAGGTCACGAACCCTCCAGGAAATATCTCAAGACTTTGAAGCTTTCCAGTGACATTTCTTCCTTCGTCTGTATGAAAGGTCAACAAAAACTACAAAATATCTACTGAGATTTGAACCTTCATGAAGGTGTATCAATTTAGTACCCCAAGCAGCTTCATTATTATGAGAAACCCTGCATTAATTGTATACACTTATACTCATGTTTTCTATTAGCAATTTGACATTGCTATTGACGTAGTCATAAGAGACACATATAATATTAAAACTTCAGGGTTACACATTTCAAATTTCTAAATGTTATAAAATCCTTTGTATTTATGTTTAACATGGCTTTAAACTTTGTTAATGTTACTAACAAAAGGAGGTGGTAGTTTATCAAAATATATTTAAGCAATACATCTTAATTTACTTTGAAGTTTTGTCTTTATCGCATACTTAATTATTTGTGCAATTTATTTGTCTGTTATAGTAGTACTGGAGTCTTTCTCAAGTTTAATGAGCATATAACACTAAAAATAAAATATAAGGTGAACGTATAGTACTTATGTTAAACGTAAATTAAATTAAATTGTTCTTTCACACCAGTCGTGTAAATACCAAATTTTGGCCTATTAATGTATTAATATGATTCTTGGACTATTAGACCTAATATTGGTTGGAATATATAGCCAGGACCTAAGGTACTAACGTGTTGTAAGTTGTTATTGAGGAGTTGTCTCATGTGAAAATGAGAGTTCCTAATGATTTACCGGGATAATGCGAATCATTTGGAGAATTAATGCCATACTAGTACGTTAACCATTGTAGCTCAATGGTTAGAGCCACCGGACGAAGACCGGGAGATCGGAGTTAATATCCCCGGTATGGCATTGAATTTTTTAGTCTGACTCCCCTGATCAAAATGTTAAAGGTATGTAAATGTGCTTTGTAGTTGTGGTATTTAATATCTAACCTTTATTATTTGTATGGCCATTGGTTTGGCACTTACAAGGGTTTCCCAAAATTACAGTACCATATTGTATGTGAATATGAAAAAGTAACACTTTAATATTTATAGTTTCCTGAAAGAGAACCGCATTCACTTGGGAAGCTTAGATCGGAAAGTAAAAAGGCAAATGAACAAAACATTGGATTTGACGTAAAAGTGCTTCACAATAGCTCCTTACCAGTATCACCTTAACATATATGCTCTTAAATGTGTTTGAGAGAAAATTGGTACTTCCAGATACGTGCGGTCTGTTCTTACGGACTTCATTACTATGGAAGGGATTTTTAGATAAATACTTATATTTTTTCTAATCGCTTTACAAGCGCGCAGATAACCATAAAGATTAAATATGCTGCCAATGTCACAAATACTAAGTTTTATATGACATTAAAATGCATAATTTTAGAATAAAATTATTTAGTTAAATATTTTGCGCAATTTAGTTCTTGCTACATATTTTATGCATTTTACTAATATACTATACCGCGTTTTGGTTCTCCTTTATTATATGTGCAAACAACATGACTTTGTTTTATAGAAGAGAAATTGTGTAACCTTCTGCTTATCCTGCAAACTTAGATTAGATTACGTGTTGCCAATACCTCACTACAATACAAATATACACACGTAACTCGCAGGAAGGAAGTTTCAGATTTATGAGCATTGCTCAGTGTACTTGAACTCAACACGATTACACCTTCGAATTATTCCCTCAGTTCATATGAGAAGTTCAGGGCAGAGCTTAATATCCGTGCTGATTGATTCGTGTATATTCCAAAATGCCGAAGGTGAAAGGTACTGTAAGTTTTCAGATGTAGCAGTACATTAAGAAATTCTCAGATACATTAAAAAAACCGATGAAAAAATGTTATATTGTCACTCTTGTAGAAAGTCTATAACAGCCGATCAACGCTCCCAAGTAAGGCGGTATTTATCCGGTAACAAACATATTGACGGCTTCACGTTCTTCTATGAAGCAGGTACTATTAAGTGAAGTAGCACCCTCCAGCTCATATTCGGGACCTTCGAAAAGTCGTGAATTTCATTCAGATTTATGTCGAACTTTTGTTTCGGCGGATGTTCCTCTACAAAAAGTGAACAATCCAGAGGTTAAAGCTTTTCTCGTGAAGTACACGAAATTTGATGCTCCAAATGAGTCTACTGTAAGGAAACATTTATCTTCCGAAGTGCCATGGAAAAAGACAACGAAAAATCAGGCCTCTGTGCAAAAATGAGAAAAGTGGGGGTAAATTGATCAAACTTGAAATCCAATATCCAGACAAGTAGGAAGTGTAGAAATCGGGGTTCTTAAAAGAAACGAGACAGTTTCTAATCGTGCCTTTTTACGAGCTTGTAAAGAAACTTTGTTAGCAAATTACATTAGTGTTAGTAGGTTATTCAGCGGAAGTACGCACATATTATGGTCAAATGGGTTAAGTATAATATGCTTATTTTCCTAAGCGACGCAGCATCTCACATGAAGGAAGTAGCAGAAGCAGCGTCAACTGTCCGAAAACGATAGATGTGACTTGAGTTGTGCATGCGCTACATAGGGTACGCCAAACTGTTTGGTCACTGTATCCTAATATGGCCAAATTGATATCCAATGGATATCCCCCTATGAGAGCTGATCTCCTTAGAAACAATAACTCCAATGTTCCATTACTAGCAACAACAGTTGTTACTCACTGTGGCACTTAGCTTCCAGCAGTGGTGTACTGTGCGCAACATTTCGATAGCTTTAAATCGGTTGTGGATGAACTGGACAAAGATGATATTTTATCTAAAGAAATTGTTCAAAATCTGCCAAATGGCAGTTCTTTAAACAATTACGTGGTGTTAATTGCTGCTAATTTTAGTTTCTTGTGCGATTCCATTAAAGAACAAGAAGCAACAACTAATCATTTGAAAGAAATAATGAAAGAAATTGTTAATATAGGAACGAAAATCACCTCACTCGAAGGCTTAAAAATGCCAACTTTAGAAACCGAGTTCAAATCGGCATTTGAAAGAAATACAGAGTCTCAAAATATGAGACAATTTATAAAGCCCATCGGGTAGACATGATTACTAGTGACGTGTGTCTTATGAATTATCCCAGAGTGGCATCATATGACGTAGGACGATCCTTCTCCCATTACCGGGCACATTCACTTGACAATCGGCAGAAATTTCTAATAGACAACCTCGAGATGGCATGTGTGGTGCACTGTAACTCCAAACAATTTCCGGCCGCGCCGTGGCTCAGTGGTTAGACCGCTTGGCTCTCACCAAGGCGGCCCGTGTTCGATCCCAGGTGACCGCAAAGTGAGATTTGTTGTGGACAACACGGCGCTGGGCGGGTTTTCTCTGGGACCTCCGGTTTCCCCCGCCGTCTCATTCCACCGGTGCTCCATCTTCATTTCATGTATCACCAGTGTCACCGCCTGCGGTGCCATATGTAGTAAAAGTGGGCGTTAAACACTACACATTTTTTCCAAACAATTTCCGTTCCACATTCATTAGTCCTTTAAACAGGGATCTTCAACATAAAATGTTCAGATTTACACTTTGGATGCTAGGAAACCCTTAAAGCGTCATTTGAATCTATTTTGCGGAATTGCCTGCCAGTTCTGTGAATCATGGAAGAGAGAATTTGTATTCAAGTATTTCATTCGTTGTACTCATTGTAATTAAGCAGTTAAAGTTCAATAAAATCTTTACTGCCACTAACATAGTAGATAGAGGAATTAGTACATTCCAACCAAAGAATTAAAGTTGATATTTCAGTGGAAATATATACTTTAAGAAAGAGGGTGCATCATAATTAGAAATGAAAAAGTACCAAACTTTCTATTTAAGCTCGGATATTCCATAAAGTAATGTGAAATTCACGACTGAAACCTCCCTCCAAGCGGGGAGTCCCCCAAAGCAATTCCTGACACAGTTGTAGATATTTTATCCCGCTGGGAGGCCTAATATAGGGTGCACTCGGTTTGGTTAGGTCTCTGAGGAGTCAATTGAGGAGCTATTGAGTACAGAAGTAGCGAAGAACAACCGGCCGGGAGGGACAGAAGCGCTGATCACGTCCCATCCTCCAGTACTCCACCCTACATATGACGTATGTAGAGGGACAGAGGTTAGCATGTAGAGGCCGGGCAGCAGGCCTTAAGCCACGGGGTTCTTTAGTTAAATGTTCCTTGCTCTAAAATCTCTTTACATGGAAAACTTAGATTATTACTTCATAAAAATCCTTGTAACGTTTTTCTTATGATACAGTATAAGTACTAGAAATACATTAAAAATAGAATATATGCATATGCGCATTTTCTAGTAATATCTTGTGAAGCTCTCTTCATTCTCAAGGAAAATTGTATAGTTTTGTTTAACTCGCAAACATTAAATGATAAAAAAGGGACACGTACTAAATGTACGTCTTTACGATCTTTAAAATGGAGACTTATTTGAACTGAACTTTCTGGAAATATCCTTGTCCGTTATGCAAACGTCCTTCCGAATGAAGAAGACTTCACAATGTTAGGATATAGTGCAATCCATATAAAGCTGAACGATTTCAATAGGCATAACTTTTGAACCAATAATAAGACACACGTACAATCTTGGGAGAATATAATACACAACTGAGAGATTACAAAACACTATTTACATCTCAGAGAAAATGTTGGAAGTCTCCTCCACCAGTATCTAAATATGTTAGCACTCGTCTCACCATATTCTCTGAAGTTATACGGAGAATATCCTCGGCAATATTACTTATTTCGGTCCGAATTGGTTCCTTTAGAACATTAATTGCCCGCGGCCTATTCTTCTACACCATATTTTAGATAACCCCACAAGAAATAATCTGGTGATGCTAGGTCAGGGGGATCTGGAGGGCCACAGACATTTTGAGATTTTTCGATTATCAAAGAAAGTGGTTACAATTCAATGTTATCATTAGATGTATGACATGTTGCTCCATCTTGCTGGAAATAACCTCTCAATCATCCAACTGCTCCACAAATGTATTGAGGATGTCCATATAAACTCCCGTGTCTACAGTCGTATCAAAGAAAATGGGACAAACGATCCATAGATGCTGTCATGTAATCTCCTAATTATGTATTCTATTCTCCCAAAGTGTGTCCTATTACTGGTACAAAAGTTGTGGCTTATTGAAGTGGTTGAGGTTTATATGGATCACTTTATAGAAAAACGCGTATTTTACGGCATACACTTTATATGAAAAAATCCTTTATTGTGGTATCTGTTTTATCCGGTATGTTTTGTTATTAAAACTCTACTAATTCCTATCTCACGATGTCGCAGAAAGAATATAGTTTCAAGATATGTATATGGCGATGCGTTCTTGAGCATCTACCTATTATCCTTTTACCTATAGCGAAATGTGGATTACTATCATTTAACATCAAGTAGAGAGGAAAGTAAGCTTCGCTAAGGATATTTTGTAGAATCTGTAAGTCATAAAGGATAATAGAGAAAATCGTGTGTAGATAAATTTGGTTATGATCGCCTAATTTTTCTTCTTTCCTTATTTTGTCTGCGACTTTTATCCCAAACCTTAACTTCTATTATACTACGCAGAAAGTGGGAGTTTAAGAAGTATCACTGGATGATGTCTTGACTTGTGAATTACTTGCATATAAAAAGTCCAAAAGTGCATATCCAGTTCAGAACAGAATTTAATACTTGGTCACAGAAAGAAAAAATGTCTGATCTCAACATAACTGTCGTTTATCTTCGTTGAGTGACACTAAGGCAAAGTGTAGTGACGTGTCTGTTTTTGTCTGTAATTGGAAACTTGAGTGGATAAACTTGTGGTTGGAAACTTTACTGTTATTCGTCCACGGCTGAAAGACTGAACTTCAGTACATCGTAGTTTTGCAAGAAAGTGTCGGGCAAGCTGCCAGCTCGGCCCTAGGGCAAGTGTTGACAAACGTTTGTTTTACTCAGTGTTATTATCTTTGTGCGCAACGAAAATATGAACATTTGTAAATTAAACCCAAGAGCATTTTTGGCAGTTGCAACGAGGGGCAGTAACAATTAATATTTCAAAAGTTCCCTGACTATATAATACATATAAATTGTAAATTATGTGTTCTTTTTATTTCTCTACAACCTACCTGTAGTAGGTAAGACAGGAATTGTATTCCACCCAAAATGTCGATGAAAAACTTGTAAAAAAGGTGTTTTGAGCTGCCTTAACATTAAAAGGAACATTTTAGTGTTTCTTGTCAGCCCCAAAAGCTTAATTTCAAAATAGAGAACTTGAAAAATACCGTAATTGAAATTTAGGTTCCCATCCTTCATAGGTGTGACCCAAAGGATATAAAAAAAAAAAAAAAAAAAAAAAACCTACTCAACTCCGAACCACTACTGATATAAATATATTCTGTACCTCTTATCCTGTCAGAAATAACTCAAATTAAAAATAACATTGATTTATGTTATTTGCATGTTAAATAAAATAAATATCCTTAATTGTGTTCAAAATACTGATTTTATATAAAATTCCTAGGAAATTGTAAAATAATCTGAGCTATATTAGCAATTGCTTTTTAGGTTTTGTGTTCAGTTTAAGGAGTAGTATGGGACGAATGGTTTCTTGGAAAATCTGAATATCTCCATCTCTGTCTCTCTCTCTCTCTCTCTCTCTCTCTCTCTCTCTCTCTCTCTCTCTCTCTCTCTCTCTCTCACACACACAGACACGCACGTAGTTTTTTTTCCTCTAAAAATGCTTTGTTGTGAGTTCAGCGTATCTCAAAATGCTATTTTCGGAGATAGGTACGTTTTGAAACTCAATAGCTTTTCTCCTTACTATAAATATATATGGTGTTCATTTTTGTTCGTTATTTCCGGCTCTCCGATTGAGCAGGAGTGACGTCATAGCTGACTGGGTGAATCTATCTTGAAATCATTTGCCCTCTACGGAGAAGAAGCGGTAATTTTTTGCGGAACAGTAAGCAAATTACAGCGCTCCGAATGTGTTTGCGCTGTTAACTAATAAAACCAGCTTCTCCTGGATATGAACACACAGAACCGCGTCTTTATGGTTGAATGCTACTTTCGTACCAGCATTAAAATTGGTGCGACATATAAATATAATTTAAACCGCTTCATAGAGGAGTTTATGCAACGCTATCCAGCATTCACACAAGTACTTCGGAGCGTAATATTGTCACTTTTCAGGTACCGTCAAATTGACATACTTTTGTTAGCAACATACACGTCTTACGCTTTATCAGTATACGATATAATTTTTTGTCATTCTCACGCTTAATTAAAATGTCAGTTAATGTTGGTATTCTTATGACTTTTAAACAAAGAGGTGCAAACATTTCCAAGATACAGGTTCAGTTACTCGCAAAAAGAGACATTGGACGCTATGAAGTTACTGGTCCCAATCTAGAAGCAATAAATAATGTTATAAGAGATAGGCCGCAAACATACCTTCTCGCAATACAGACAGTGCTTAAGGGTAAAAGATAAAGGAAATATAAGGAAATGGACAGAAAAGTCTATGCACTAGCGATATTTTCTTGTTTTGACTTGGATAAAAACTTTGTACATATTGTAACAGTAATTTATTTTTCATTATTAGTATATGTTCTGCTAGTTGTCTTGTTTATAATGAAGTTACATTGTCAGGAAACAGTGGGTGACAGAAAAGAATTGAGATCAAATTGAAATATTTCTATTTCATGTGACAGGTTTACAATATATGTCTACTATAACAGAAATACAGATCATTGTGAAGTAAGTGTTTATTGACATATTATTTCATGTATTGTTCATGGTATACCTTTATGGCTGCATAATTAGCTTTGCAGTGCATTGCATTGTGGTATATTGTTCATTAAAAACCGTTATCGTATATACGCAACAGGCAAAATTACGCACCTTTATATTACGCGGGAAAACCCACCTCTCAAATAGTATATTTACCTCAAAGGCTTCAAAGCTGCTGTCAGCACATCAAATACCATCGCAAGCCGCTAGTGGAATGATATATAAACTCTCTATATCAGCGATTCTATTGATGACGTCAAATTTTGCGCGGTAAAATGACAGATAGAAATGAATACCGTGTGGGACTTGTATATAGGGTAGAATACCACTCTGAATGTTCGCATATTATTATATCAAAACTGGAGTTTATTTTATTTTATTTATAATTTTCATTATGTTTACAATCCTTAATAAAAATTCAGGATTCTATGCCATCATGCTCATGTTCTATAAAATTACTTAAGTACTTAAATGTATAAAACCCTAAGGTCTCACAAAGAGTCACTCATTCCCTTTAATGACACTAGTACTTTTGGTTACGCAAGGGCTCCAGTAAATTCAGTTATGAATGTTATGTCCAGTATATGACAGTTTAGAAAATCCAAGAAAAACATGTGATTATGATATCGTTTTAGAATGGAAATGAAGGAGAAACAGAAATGGATTCTACTCTGAATGATGCAAACACCTAGCGATGGGCTGTTATAACTGCAAATATCATCTTGAGGGTGAGAAATGACGTAAAACGCCGCAATGCTTATTCCTAATGTTTCTTCTGAACTAATCATGAAAAAGAATTCTAACGAAGCTATTGTATGAACAAATATGTTGTTATAGCACTAAAGAACTTTAAATTGTTAGTCTTGGAGAAAGCTATCCTCATTGGTGGAAAATCATTGTTTCGAGCTATTTTTCAATTTAGGTGGGCACTTTAATCCATAAGCATACAACATCAATACCTGAGAATATAATATAAGTATGATTTAGTTTTAATACTACATACTTGTGTGTCCCTGATAGTCAAAATCCGTGTTTAATTAAATGACTGCTATCGTCTTCCTTATTAATATTGCCAGGATTTAAAATCAGCTCTGGACATTACAAACTACACAGTTTGGGGGAGCATATAATTTTTAACTTCTCTATTACTTACCTACCCTTAGTACGTATGCAAAGTATTCTATTCCTCATATAAGTTTAATACCGAAGTTTTGCCAAATTCACAAGTTTTGATACTCCCTGAATTACACAGTTCTTTTACAACAACAAAACTACTTATAGTGTTCTATGAGCAACGTGAGCTCAAAAACGAAAAATCTGCTAAAACCAACACGAAGTTGTTATTCGCTATTTCCTCAGAAAGTATTCCTGAAGATTTTGACTTAAAAAATCACATGTTTAAAAAACTTGCAACAATAATAAAGTGCATATTTTAATTTTTTGCTAATAACTAAAAGAAAACGTTCTCATTCTGAATAATTGGCAAATAGAATAATAGTTTAATGTATAAACGGTAAGAAATGAAAAATCTTGCTACACAAAAATGTTTATCTGATTAAAGCACTCATTTTTTCCCAACTAAATTGTTTTACGTTGTTATAATTTCAGATGCTTTCTTTGTTTTTGATTTAAATGTTGAACTAGTTATACATTTTTACACGGTGAGTACGTAATAAACGCAAATAGCATATAATTATTAAATATCTTATGAATATTGTGTCATACTGCTTTCTTCATATATCTTCAACGAAATATGTATATACGCATAAAGGAATGCTTATCTCGAGTTACAAGAAGTAGATGAAAGAGAAAGCTTTTGTAAGAATAGTTCGTAAAAGAGTGAGTAGATAAGCTCATGTGAGTGGGACAGACTGATGTAAACAAAAAAACAAGATGTAAGATGTAAACAAAAACAATAACCCGTGGCGCAAAATCTCCTACTGTGTGAAGGCCTACCAACCCGACTGTTGGCCTCACGCCCACATACGCAAGGCAGAGATGGGCGATTATCCAACCGATGCGATACGGGGAGGCGATGTGGTCAGCATCTCGGCCCCACCAGCTGGAAAATGGCTTTCTAGTCCAGTTGTAGCTCCTCAATTTCCTCACGATGCTGAGTGGTCACGGGTCCTATAGCAGGGACTTACAATCCACATCCCCAGGGGTGAGATTGAATCTGGGGGTCTTCTGTGGCAGGGAACCAAAGCAGGACACCTTAGCCCACTACGCCACGGTGCAGGACGTGTATAAGATGTACTCTTATTAAACTTCAGGCAGGATAAAGTAACTGAAGTACAAACCCTTGGATATTTATAATTACTCGCTTTTGATACACTCATTTGGATTTTAACTTCTATAGAATCGATAAATGTGACTGGTTTCCTCTGCAAAGGGGCCTTTTTGCATTAAATGAAAGACAACTTTATTACTTCCATTGATCTATGTATTTATGTGCTTCAACTTCAGGTCTCATTACAATATGTAACAGTATACAATTTGTGGAAACGTAGAGTCAGACTGAGAAATTCAATGCTATAGACGGGATTTGAACTACGAATCTTCTGGACTCCGTTCAGCCGCTCTAACCATTGAGCTACCATGGCCAAATTGCCGATACGACATTCAGTCTGACTCTACGTTTCCACGCTTTAGCCTACACACGGCCAGTGTAAAAGAACAATTAATTTCCAGTATACGATTTGTATATAACTTCTTTGATTTAACTATTTTAAGTAGTTTTCAAATTGCAATCTGTACTACTTTTCTGTATAACTCATGCTAGTTATCTAAAGAATATCTGTGGTAAAGTTAACACTGATGTCAAAAGTCACAAATGACTAATGTTTCTTAATAAATGTAGTTAATGGCCAGTTTCTGGCGCATCTGTATTCCAATGTGTATGGTCTCTGTTGCTGGCTGACCTTTGTACATATCTGTAGGAGATAATCTATTGTATGGAAATATTACGGAATTTATTAGTGCACAAAACAAAAACTATAACTCTTGACCATTTCAGGGTACCTTGTTCCCTTGAACCCTAGTTTTTCCATGTCCAGTAACTACGACAGTGCGAATTGCAGTTAAACCATTGTTCATCTTCAGTACGTCTTGAAGCTAGGCAGCAGTTCTGGTAAATGATCCTTTGGTTGAATTTGGCCATTCCTTTTGCCAATTTTCAATGCCTTTATTCAACTATTAATTTACTTTTGGGAATTTGATTTAAATTATTGTTTCATCGGGCACTTATTTGGAAAGTTCGTTCGCCAGATTATTTTCGTATATGGAAATATGATTTTATAAGCCATTGGAAATGAATATTTCATTCTGAATGATTCCAGTTGGAATAGTTAGAGTAGATGGAGTTCTCCTGTGGTATCTTTTATCACACACATACAATACTTTTTCTCAGTGCATCAAGGGTAACTCTAATGTCAGTGTAAGTTGCCATTTTAATTCAGTAGCTTCTGCGTTTTCCATTTATGCTAGTTTCTTCCATGTTTGTTATAATCACCACCTGTTCAACTTGGTGGATAATTGATTTGCTATTATTACTGCTCCTGCACAAATTTTTCCACGCATTTTGGTATAGTTATAGTGACGTCTCTCTTTGTGTTAGAAAGTTTTGAAGCAGTATGCAATGGTGAATATGCTCTTCAGTTGTGAACTTTGAGATCTTGCTTTCAGGATATGCATAGGTGGGTGGGTGAATTGACATCACTAGCTAACGTGATTAGTATCGTTAATTGTGTGGTTTAAATTGATATTTTCCGTAATAACAATGAGAAATATAAGTTGCTGTATTTCCCTGAAATGCTAAGCGGAGATAAAAGATAAACTGAAAAATACAATTTCACAAATACATTCTTTTATCCACATAACTATTTCATGACTAGTTCACCAGAATTCCTATATTATTACAATTTTCTTTTTGGTATCCGAAACCCCATCTTTTACTCTGAGACTTACTAAACTTAGCAGTTTTTCCCATGTTTAATTTTTGTAACCTAGTATGTTTGTATTTTTATGCTACTCTCTGAATTATGAATGCACTGAGTTGCAATAACCCAAAATTTGGCCTAGTGGTTTTAATTTTGAATATTTTCGTTATTTACTGTGGTTTTGTTATTTACTTTGATTTTTAACTGCTTATATAATGATTTATTTCCTTATAATAGAATAACTACTGGTTCTTATACTATGCATTGACTTTAACATTGAAAAATTGTTTATTGAAATTATATATCTTAGTATCATTTCCTTATAAAATTATTAACCTTTCCAATCACCAATTCTGATATAAATCCGTACACCCTTCATGTTCATATTCTTCAGGGATTTCTTCTTCTTCTTTCTTCAGGGTGCAGCTAGCGCGTTATGTCTGCTGGTGCATCATACTTTTCAGCTGTCAGGAATATATCATGCTTTGCTCTATGTATACATTGATCTTCTCTGTAATTGTCAGTTTATTGATTGACTTCAAAGGTTTTATCATATAATTATTTGTTTGAACAGGTATCAGATAACGCCAACCTCCCATATAGGTAAGGATAGGGAAGACGAAGATGAGGCGGACGTGGTTACTGCTGCTATGTCGCAGATGCGGCTGTCTAGATCGGCAGCAGACTTGTGCATGGGAGTCGGAAGCTTCTGCAAGGCATTTCCATGGCACTTTGTCCTGGACAGGAAACTAGAGATGGTGCAACTAGGTGCAGGCTTCATGCGTCTCTTCGCCCATGACCTTGCCAAGCTTGGAAAAAGCGTTGCTACTTACTTCGAGTTCAGACGACCCCGAGGATTAACACTGTCCTTTACGGAGATCATTAAGCGCGCCAACACCCCCTTTGTCCTGGCGATACGTTGGCCGGATAGCAGAGCCGAGCAGCACCCTGCCGAGGTGAGTACACTTCCTGATCTAAACGCGGTAAGCACCCATAAACAAAGGATCGATTTCATCAATACCATAACATCGTATTTGCTAAAATGTTATCAAGGTATTTCGGCTACGTGAACAAAATGGGATAAAACAGTATATGCTTCACTTTTCCAAGTAAATATTCTGATTGGTAACAATAAGTTCCAATTACCTAATTAATTTTTAGAACATGCTCGAGTAAGGGAAGCACAGTAGACAATATTCAAGCAGCCAACCTACAAGAGTATGTAGTTATATTTGGTGTGAATAAAAGCTACTACTTTTTAGTTTTACAAGTTCATTATCTTCCAATGTTCATCATGATTAGACGCATAAATACTCTAAGTATATGTTGATTTTTTTAGTTAAAAATAAATCTGAATTGAATGGTGGAAATTATAAATCTCATTCGGAATATATCCCAACGTAGCCATGGATACTCTGAAAATCCTTTATTACTTCGGAAAAATAACTTAGAAGTAAGGATGAGGCTCCGCTTTACTAATTTAAGACCGATTCTTACCTTTCTTCAAAATCCAAATACTCAATTTTATAATAAAGCTATTTCAAACTTTATCTGAAGAGTGTAAACGTTCCGGTATTCTAAAATGTTTAATATTGTTTTTATTCAGCACCTCATGAATTTTGGCATTGCATTTCTCCACTTTTCTTTTATTTTGCCGGCAACTACTTTATTTATGGATGTGCTAGCACTACCATAGATATTCAAAATCTGTATTGTTTCATGAAAAAATAATTTATGAATATCACTGAAAGTCATATTTCTTAATTAAGCTTATTATGTAAAAAACTTAAAATTAAGCTGCTTATGAAGTTATTTATAAGAAACTTGACTCTTAAAACTTAGTGTAAATGCCAATGATTCTAGAAATAGTATGATTTTTCTCTGCAGCGGTACCTTATAAATTATGCCTTTTCAGTCATAAATATGTCTTTTTGCCTACTTTGTTGATTACAGGTTTTTATTGTTTCATTCTACTTATTCCTTCGCTATTTTATTTTGAAGATATGTCTTGTTAACATTGTTTAAATAATATTCCCGTAGGAACTAAAGAATATTGCTGAGACTTTACTTAACTAATAATACTTGAGCAGCTTTAACGGGACAGAAGCAAATGAAACAAAATTTCTCATCTAATATACAATATCAAACAGTTAAGAACACAATACCATAAGATCAACAAAGCTAATGGTTATGGACAGTAGATAGCATGAGTGGGTGTATGAGTAACTCAATTTAAGCCACGAAGATGGCTGTGAAGATGAGTCTCATGACGCAGTAGACATTATTAATTTGAAAGACGGCTGCAAACAACAACTTTCAAGAATGGGGTGGATGAACTACAAGACTTATGAGCCGTTCCTATGCAGGTTTTGTCTACGCATTGCGGTGCTTTGTGTCAATAGCAGGGACTAGCTGCTTAAAGGGACAATTTCCATGTAATTTTTCCCATTGTTTGAGGTTAGAAACGTGATCTCGTATGAGAAACCTGAGTGCAGAGGAATGGTTCTTCCGCCGTTCTTAGAAGTTAATTATAGATCTGGTTACTAAATAGAGGAATTGTCAAATTCAAAAAGTATACTTACTGTAATGCAAGTTATGCTATCAGGTGTTTTAGGTCAAATTTTCAAGACATTACTTTAAATTATATTTGAGAGAAACTATAAAGAATATAAAACTACAATTTTGCGGATATATCTACTATATCGTGTTCATAAATGGCTTTCTTATCATGTGCGAAAGATTTTAGATGTTATACATACAGGGTGCCCATAAAGTCTTTCTGACATTACAACTTCCTATTAACTGAAAACTATTAAAGTTAAACATTTCTGGCAAATGAAAGACAAACTCTCGAAGTTTGTCTGGCTGGCCCCGTAGCTCAGTCGGTGGAGCACCTGCTTGCCGTCCTAAGGTTCCCGGATCGATTCCTGGCGGTGGGGGTGGGGATTTTTCTCCGCCCAACATAGCTCCTCATCTTCCCCAGAGTCTTAAAGTATGAATGAGAAAGTGAATGTGTGCGTGATCTAATGATTAAAACACAACGAATATGAGTTAACACATTCGATAGGTTCCAAAGGCGAATGCCGCGGTACAACGTAAATCTAACATGTCCAGGTAAATGTTAGATGTTGTTGACTTATCAGTACAAAAGAAGGGACCAATGAATCTGTCATACATTAAGCCATACCAGACGTTCATATTCCATGAGGACATGAGGATTTTGTGACCTCCATATTCTCACATTGTGGTAATTTGGCTTCACAGCTTGTATTATATGAACGAATAGACTTGGAAGGACCTCTGAAGTGCTTGCTGAACAATTTCAACGCTCATTTCTGTTATGGATGAGCACCCTGACCATGGACGTGAGGTCACACTCTCAGTCTAAAACTTTGTGGATTAACCACTGATAGATTTTAATCGGGTGTTGCCCATCCGTATTCCCTCCTAAGCCTCCTCTGAACAGTAATAGGTGACCGTAGCTCATGGTACCATAAAACAAATTGCGCTTTCTTCTGGTTTGAAGGCAGGTTATATTAAACCTGCAACAAACCAAACAAAATTTAAAAAAATACTTTAAGAGCTTGTCTATCATCTGCAAAAAGCCACACAACTCTAGCTGTAAGGAAGTTGAATGTTGAAAGGACTATATGGGCACCCTGTATATTGATATTCTATAAATAATAATTATACTTAAATGTACAAGTCTCTTCAAGCAAAAATTAATGGAGATATAATATACTGCAGAGCTCCATCAAATTTACATGCTATTTAGAAAGTCATGAATATAGTATGGCTAGCTTAGATTACTTTATCCATAACTATAATCAAATATAAAAGAAGTGCTTCTTCTAATACAATTGCTAATACTTCTTCCTTTTTTAAATTATTACTTAAAACATGACATTTGCAAGTTATACCTTTAAACTTCTATCAGTTCATCATAAAAAGGGGCTTGAGCTTCATGCATACTTTCAAGGTTCTAGGTCTACTTGTTTGTGACAAACGTGTTCCTAAATATAAAGAAAAATGAATTTTCTAAACATAGAACATTAGTCTATCAACCAGGTACCTCGTAGGAGAGGAGTGAGTGAGTGAGTGATTGAGTGAGTGTGTGATCATGAGGGGTTTAGGAATAATCGACAGATCGGTCATTTGGACTCGGGTGGGAGAGAACATATTCCATTCCACAAACATTCCATGTCCAAATTTAAAGATTAATACATATTTTGAGGATTTCTGATGGAAAAAGCGGAATGTGTGTGCGTGTGTGTGCGTGTGCGTGTGCGTGTGAGAACAGCATAGTTGAACAAAGAAAATCAGATGAATACCAACATTGATATTTAAGTACATTAGATTCCAAAGATTCAACCCAAAGGTTTTCTGGGACATTTTCAAAAACTTTGTACTGTCTAATGTCGCCTAACGATTTTGTTGAAAATACCATGTATCCAAGAAATTCAAATTAGATGGAATATCCTGTGATTTTACATAACTGAGAAAACTTTAGGGATAGACGAAACCATACAACACTGAATGAAAGTATATTTAAACCATACAATATATTTGCACATTTTTCATAATATGAACCATCTCCGAGATAGCTGTCACTATTGCTATACATTTTACAATACTATACATTTTACAATACTATGTCAAATTCCAAAGTATTTTTGCTATTCAAATGTTTCTCGCGATGTAATGGAGTGGGCATGGAATTTGAAGACTGGCAAAGAGCCACTCACTTTTAAACAGCTGACCATCCATTGAATTCCCTTCATTAATGCTTATACTTTCAATAAAATGTGCAAAGAAACCGTTTCTGCAAGGATTTATTTCGATAAACAGGAAGCTGAGAGATCACGTTGTAAGAGTAATTCGTAGAAGCTAATCAGTAGCATGTAGAAATATCTTGTGAATATAAACATTTAGATTGCTCATATGGTTATTGCGGAAAGGTACTGTGAAACTGCCTGCAGAGGTATAGCTATTAATGCTTTAAAATGAACCTTTTATATTCGTTGTAGCTCATTAAGATAACAATTACCGCAATAATTAGGCATAAATTAAATGTTTATACTATTTCGGAAGAATTATAAAATTGAAGTGCGAGAAAAGATATCTGAGCATAGTTTCCTGAAAGGAACATCTCAAGTAATAAGATCCCTCTTCACCATTTTCTCTTTACCCTTCTGGTTTCCATTGCCATATTGCTCCATATACACAATTCTATTTTCCAAAAATTTATGTATATGCTCAATTTAGAGGAGCAGACCATAATATCTTACACAAAGTTATGAGAACAGGCGGGAGAAAAATTAATTTAAAATTATTTGTATTTTCTTGCTTTTAACCTGCACCATTACCTACTGTAGCCAAGTGATGTGATAAATAAAATTTACAGCATGGCTGGCACTCTATGCAGGCGAAGTGAAGTAACTAATCCTGCCTTGAAAGGATAATACCTCATCCTGCCTGAAGCGAACGTTGCTGTAAGTCTTTGCATAAATCTTGCATGACTTTCGACCTATTGAGCTTACGGAACGCCTCGCTTTTCCACCTCTGGTTTTGGACAGGCATCGCTTTACATAATCAAGTACGGTGGTTCCCCAAGTAAAATAAACTTGAATAACTATCATCAGCGTTAATAGGGTTAGCAGAGCGGAATCCGAAGCTAGTGCAAAAATAAATAGTTAAGCAGCTGGATGCATAACACTCAAGTAATTAATTTCAATGTAAACTGTATCTGTGTTGCAAATATTCTAACAACTGTTCTGTTTAGAGTGTGCGTTGTTAGGTCAATCGTTAGAAAATTAGAGGTATGAGGCTTTTATATATATTTGTAGTGACCTTTTTATACAGAGATGACACTTCCCTGATAGTTTAAATGAATCTACACATTTAAAATTTAAAAGGGCATAAGAAAGTTTATTTATATAAGTTCGTTATTTATTTAACATAATATAGGAAAGTTACACATTACACGCGATGTAGCGTAAACGCTAGGACATAAAGTTGAATTGTCGTTAAACCCACATTTTACCTTCTATTTCTGTCTTTATTAAACCTAAACTTAAAACACAAAAGTGGATTAAATACCGCACTTATTTTATAGCCAGTACATGGAGTTGTCACATTTAAACATGGATAAAAGCGATTGGTCCGGGCTGGGTTTGAATCCCGAAATTGGAATCAATAGGCCAGGGCACAACCAAATGAGCCTCCCACACGACAACCTTTTAATTCGTATAACTAAACAGAGAAATTCTATTAAGCCTCGAAAAATTGAGTTGAGATCTTTATACTGCATTATAAAACTAAAAATTTGCATTTAAAATTTAAATTTATTCCTTTATGACAAATATATCGTTTTATAGATTCTTATATGCATACCTGCAGTTTAATGTTAATGATTAAAGTTTACCTCATATTTCCCATTGGGACAAGCACAATATTCCTAAAGCAGCATAACAATAATGGGAGTTTTTGTACAAATATGTCTATTATCCACGAATGATCTTTTATAAAGGCACCGAGCTACTCTTTGGTAATATCTTACTAAAATTCTAAATTGTTACATTAGTCACTAACTTCTAAATTGGTACTTATGGTTTCTACTGGCTGTGCATACAAACGCTTATTTTTCTATTTATTTAAGGGTCATTTAAATACATTTTTGCAGAAATAGCTTTCTGTATGTACACTGGGTATAGAGAAAAGTTTTGGATATATTACGGGATTTGACACTCGGTCATATTTCCAAGACTTATGAGAAACAGTTGAACAGGCACAAAATGGCACAGTGAATGTGTTAAAACATTCAACCAATGATAATAGTCAACTCGAAATAACTGAGATTACAGAAAGTGTTATATAAAATTGACTTTCTGGTTTAAACATGCAAGTTTTTGAGCTTTTCCTTTGGTTTTCAGACTATTATCAGAAAATTATGGATATAGGTACATTTCATTTTTGGTGAGATACTTAGTTTAATCAGTGTCATTATAAAAACTTTTGCAGATAACAAATATAAAAAGTGGACGTCACCATTAATTAACGTTGCGGATATTTCTTAAGAATTTCCTTGAGATATATTTGGAAGAAATTGAGTTTAAGTTGAATTTGGGCATTTATCGGAATCTTCGATTCTCAGTTTAGCTCTTTATAGACCCACAAGAGCACCTTTTAAAAATTTTTATCCAGTTGGGTGCCATCAAAGCTCATATTTCCTGTGAAATCTCCACATAAAAATTTGACAGGCCTATAATACATTCTCTAAGTATTCTAACCACGTAATAGAAAAAAGTAATGAGCATTTTGGTCATTGTCGTAACTTTGATAGATATGGAATACTGAATCGATTCCGGTTATGAATATCCCCTTTAACACATTCCGGAACCACATGAATTATTGCTGAGCGTCTGCTTTAACTGAGCGCCATCCCTCGCTGTTTTATCGGCTGGACTACGAACGCTGTGTTGTAATAACTAGAGCACGGTGGTGGAAGGAACGATTATACACCCTCCCCCTGATTTATTAGCAACCCATCAGACAGCTTGTCAGGACAATAGAAACAACACGTTTCTTTATTTAGATAAGCTACTACAAAGTCCATCACTCGACAGTTTCCTTGTAATAACTGGACAGTAAATGAGTCACTTATTTTTTCCTTTGTAACTACTTTACCTTAAGGTATAATCAAATTTAGGATAGCTTTTTGTGATATATCTTAAATCCAAAGTTTCGGATCCATTCATGTTAATTCAGCAAACCGTGTTCAATTGTACAATGCGCACCACAATACAGGAATATTTTCAAATTGGTCCCAGATATCTTATGGTATGAATTTTAGTCAAAATTTTCAAGAGGTCACAAAGTTACCGTAGTTTCCATGTCTAAATATACTAGAACCACTAACCACAATTACAAAAATAGCTTGTTCTCAGCACAATTTAAAGCCTAAAAGTGACAGTTTTAATGCCTCACAGAATACGCCTTATGTTCCGTATTTTCTTCTAAAGCTTTTTATCCGATTTTAATTTTTCTTTCACTCTTTCATTTTCGCACGTGTAGTAACCATTGAGACTAGGTTTGATCTGGTTGTGAAGCCATTTATTGTTTTAGCCTACGCCTGTCTGGCGAAGGCCAGTGCCCAAGCCTTAAGCACTATACCTAGGCTTACTGTATTACCTCCAGTTGATATTGATTCACTGAGTAAAAGTATACCTCTTAGCTTGGGGTTTACTGAGTAGAAGGACGTCATCTCGTAGATACCAAGTCGAGAAGAGAGGCAGACTACCATGCTAACGTGGATAGTTCTGGTTTATATAGGTTTTGGGTATTAATTCGGCGTCATACTTCTCTAAACCCACGAACTGAATTGCCGTCCAGTTTTATTTCTAATTACACAAATCTGAGCTTCTAGTTTGAATTCCACAGTCACTATAACAATTTTGCAAACTTTCCTGATACACACTTGGAACATACTGAACTTAGATACCCAGTTTGGTACTTACCGAAAATTTGTTTGTGTAATGCTGTTTACACAAGTACATATGGATCACTTTGCCTTAATATTGTTTTATATGGGTACCTCAAAATGTGTCTTTAGATAATATTTCTAAGTAAAATTTTTGGTAAGAGTATCCTTAAAATAATGTGCATAAAAGGTTTAAGAAGATCATTAGAGAAGGACACCACCGAATATCTCTAGATCATCTTAGTAAGATTCAAGAAGATTGGCTATCTTGAAAGGGCGTTCATTACAACCTCAGGGGCCAAAGTGGTCGAGGGAGGTAATTAAGCAAATGGATACAGCAGCGCTAAATTTGGAGGCGCAACCTAGCATTTGCTTTATGGCTCGAAGACTAATGATGACCAAAATGAGGGTGAAATTAAACTACTATGCTACACTACTGTTGAATGTTGTTTTTTCAATAATTGCAAAGTTGGCGTCAATTTTGATACAACCATATTTTTGTAATATTTGGGTAAATGTTCCCTTACAGTCCATTATTAATATGTTTATTAAAGGTAATATGTTTAATGCCTGCAAATGTATTAATATTGAGTAGCCTAAATAACTAAATACAGTAATATGATGAGTTCAGTAATTGTTTACTATAGCTTAATGGACACATCATTTATTTCATACAAAAAGTTACACCGTCTTCATAATACCCTAACTCAGTGTCATAATTAAGTAGACGAATACTTTTACCCAGAGACAGTTACACGGAAAGTATAAAATAGGAACATATTTTTGCATCATGCCAAAGCATACAAAATAAATACAGAACCGCGAGTTTACAGATTTAATTCTTTGAGTATCTTACCTAACCTTAATATCTTCAGTCTGTAGTCTTTGTCTTGCTGCGAGTAAGATTACAGTTTAGCCTCAAAACGCATCTATAGAGGGTAGCAATAAAAAACAAATTCAATGACATATAAATTTGATCTGAAGCCAATTACTGCACAGTTATAAAAAAGTGAAAATTATTAAATATACATGTAAAAATCTACAGCTAAAAACTTTTGTGACTTATAATGGGTAGCGTAGATGGTAGCGTGTCTGCCTCCCGTTCAATAGGTCCTTAGTTTGAATCTCCGTCAGGGTGAGTTACCTGGAAGAATTTACCCGGGCTTTTCCTTTATCCTGAAAGACGAATGCCGGGCAACTCTAAGCCCTCTGGACCCTGTGCTCATTTGAGAATCATCTCACCCATTTCACTCTACATCCGATATGACCTAACGTTGGAGGACGTAAATTAAAAAAAGAAGCTATAATGGGAGCTGACACACAAAAGATCGAGCAGGAACAAAACAACACGAACAGAAACGTGCCGACTAAATCGAATTACTTGACGTGTACAAGTATCAGAGGTGTGGGGGATTTACCAAGTGGATGCACTATGCAGATCAGCATATCAGATTATAAAGCAACGTTTAATTATAGCAAAAGGAAATCAGGAAAAAGCTCGACCACTAGCCAGAAAGCACGACGGTTTACTCTAATCCACGAACAATTGATTGCTAGGGAGAAAAACGAGCAAGTCCTGGTGGGGACTGGCAAACTACTAGAAAATATACACCCGAAGGCACACAGGGAAGACAAACACATGTGAGGGATTAAGAACGTCAGGCATCGATTTAAAACTGAGATTTCAGTGTAAATAAGTTTCAAATACCTCTGAAGAGAGAATGAAACAGCATTTTAGAAAATAAGGTGTTCCCGTGAATATTAGTACAAAGAAAAGGAAATTGTTGCTAAATACGTAGCTTAGTATTTATCGATACACATTATCTTCCAAAACTTCGAAGGAAGAAGCTTTAATAAAATACTCAAAACCTAATTACTATCCTTAAGCAAAAATTTCATTTTTTTTTAATTTCTCAATAAAGCTTGAGGATTTTGATCAAAATGCCACTTATTTATGAAATTTAGTTGCATCTAGAATTTTCTGGCATTAGTATGTGAAGATCTTTACAGTTTGAGTGAATTTTATATAATTATATATGACTCCCAAACTATAAGAAACAGGAAAAAAACTTTCAACACAAAAGGTTGATCTTTTTGAATACAAAGTTTATGCGAAATTAAGTTTAGATAACAAACTTTTTTAGAGTTCCTTCGTTATAAGTAACTATAAGCTTTATGCGGTTGTATGTGCTAAGTCATTTTCCTCGTGGCCATACCGTCACAAAGCGATTTGCTTTTAAAATATTCCTTCGATCTGCGATAGCCCTGTTTACTACAACAAAGTGTTTAATAAATGCACTTTTGCGAACGCTTAATCTGAGGTAAGATTTTTAGAAATATTCCAAAAGAGTGAGTATACAGTATGATATGAATTCAGTTTTCTTCTTCCAGTTTATACCTCTCTTTTTTTCCTCTCTTTTTAAGTTTACGTCCTCCAACGTTAAGTCATATCGGACGATGAATGAATTGGGTGAAACGATGCTCAAATGAGCCCAGGTTCATAGAGCTTAGAGCTACCCGACATTCGTCTTTCAGGATAAGGGAAAACCCTGGAAAAAACTTTATCCAGGTATCTCATCCTGACCGAGATTCGAACTCGGGACCTCTTGAACGTGAGGCAGACACTCTACCACCACGCTACCGAGGCGAGCTCTACCTCTCTTTTTGTTACTACTAAGTTGACATTCTGGGAAGATAGTCATAATTGTTTTTCCATTTAAGTGTGCATACTATGCCATATAAATATAAGCAATACTCGTGAAAGGAATAGAACCGGCGTACCCTTTGTAGATGTTGGAGGGACAACTGATGTATTTCCAGCGAATGTATCATTCGCTGTGCATTGTTCTTATTAAGTATACAGCTATTCCTAAATCATCCATAATACTTTTAAGCTTCTCTTAATTCTCTTCTCCTAATCAATGTTTCAGATATCCTCGTTTCAGTGCCTTTCATCCTTTTGCTGGTGTTTCGATTCGTCTTATTCCTGGTGCCTTTATCAATATATGTTCAAGGGCAATCTGCCACCCAATATCTGTATCATTTTCTTTCTACTATTCTCTGCTGTTTTTACTTCACTTTCTGCTTACTAATAGGAAAGTAGAAGTAGCACTGTATTCCAGCCAACATTCTTAGAAAGTCCAACTTACTCTTCACATAGGAAAAGACTGGCTACATTTTGTAGGGACTGCGTTTGTACAGCCTACCTTAACTTCTATGGTCATACAAGGGGTTTTGGCCCTCTGACTGGAATCTATTTTCTTATCCACAGACCATAGTGTATAGAGACTAAAACTAGTTTCAAAAGCCATATCATCCTCCGACCGAAAATCGAACTTTTTATTTTCTCAAAAATGGTTCCAACAATTTCCATTGCATGTATATATATATATATTATAATCACTTTTATTACCTGTTGGGCAACAGCCTAGTAAAGGCTGTTTATTCTAAAAACGTTTTAATCATTCCATTAAAATGTTCAAATATATACCTTTCTCAAATAAAAAGTCGACATTCGGTTTTTCTCGTGGTTATTCAAAGGGGCTTTGAGGGGCTCGATTTTAAAATCTATGACTTACACGCTGTATAATTACTAAAACTGCAATGTAATGTGATAATGTATAATAATACTTTCGCGTGTTAAAATTTTTAAGAGTGGTTTGCAAGAGAAGGAGAGTAAATTATGTGAATGCAGCACTTCAGATGTATGTAATGTTCCACATAGGTTATCTCTGTAGTTAATAGTGTAGATTTCCACACAAAAATTCAATATCCAAATTTCATTTGAAATGTGTGTCACGTGTATTGGAACCCCAGAATTTAAAAAAAATCATCGGATGACTTCTGCATATTTCGGAAGCCGTAAAAGACAACACAAAAGCTTACTGCACAAAAAACTTATATGCCGTTTAAAAATGCAATTTATATCTGATACATTTATTTGTGAAGTGCACTATTTCGGAAACCTTCCTTGTTTTTTTTTTCTGAATTTACCAAAATATTTTCTCAAAATGGAAGTTGTTATTCACTTTGCACGTGAATGAAAGCAATTTTAAAGCCATCACGCTGCAACCAGCGTTAATAAATGTTACTATCACTTAGAGCCCACTGCATCCCCACATTCCCTTGCACCTACAAGAAATGAGCAATACGCAAGCATTTATTTTCATTAACATAAAGTAGAGAAACAAGCGTTGTCCGAATAGCTTAGGGGAAGGCGTTCAGTATCGGCCGGGTTAAGTTTTTTAACTTTACTCTGTAACTGTGGTGGTTAATCGGCTTCTTACTAGCCCAACTCGATAGCGTAGATGGTAACGTGTCTGCCTCACGTTCAACAGGTCCCGAGTTCGAAACTCTGTCAGGGTTAGCTACCTGCATAACGTTTTTCCGGGGTGTTCCCTTATTCTTAAACGACGACTGTCGGGTAGCTCCAAGCTCCATGGATCCTGAAAACATTTGAGCATCATTTCATCCATTTCATTCACCATGCGATATGACTTAATGTTGGAGGACGTAAACTTACCAAAAAAAGAAAAATTATTGGATTCTTACTATATTATTCTCTTACTTCAAGACAGTGAGTGTGAGTGTGTGGTGTTTTAGGGCCTGTCGACAACAAGGTCATTCGGGCCCGACTTCAAGACATGCTATATAGATAGTATAATGTAATTATCTTTATTTTTTATTTCTAGTACTTTATTATATCGAAAGTAAAAGAGCTAGAACTATAAGGATTTTAGAAATTGTCTGGCGGTATCGGCAACTGTCTCTTCTGTTACAATATAGATTGTCAGTGATACATTGCACTGCCACATATACAATAGACATAACAAAAGCATGGGAACTTATTGTAGGTATTTCAAATGTTTACCCAATGTTTTCATGTTGTCACACATTTCTAGCTCACTGCTTTACAGAGACCGCAAACATAGCGCTACTATAGGCGAATATCTTCCGTGCGCTAAGAGCTACGCTAACCACCATCAAGCACTCAGAGCAGACAAAGAACTGAAGAGAAATGAAATGTGTCGTGTTTAACGCCCGCTTTTACTACATACGGCACCGCAGGCGATGACTCTGATGATACATGAGATGAAAATGGAGCACCGGTTGAATGAGATGGTGGGAGAAACTGGAGATCCCGGATAAAACCCGCCCCAGCGCCGTGTTGTCTACCACAAATCTCACTTTGCGGTCGCCTGGGATCGAACCCGGGCCGCCTTGGTGAGAGCCAAGCGGTCTAACCACTGAGCCACGACGCGGCCAGAACTGAAGAGAAGAAGAAGAAGATATACGACTACAGCGCACGTGGATGCACAAGCCTGCTACTGCTTACTGGAAATGTCTGCCACATGGAGGCGATAAGGGAAATCACAGTAGGCTGGTACTGCATGCCGGCCAATACAGTATACCACTGGAAAGAAAGTCTCCGGGACCTGAGACGCAGGGCTATTGCAGAAGTTTCTTACATCCTCCCTCGACAGGTTTATGACACCCCATGTCAGTACAGTTACAGACCATTCAAAAACATTCTGACGGCTTCTACTTTTGTGAATGAATCTTCTCGGTTTTAGCTTACAGAGTGAATAGGGCGCATGTTTTTAACGATTTCGCTCCTTGTGTAGCATGCGTTCTCTGTCTAACACAATCGCTGTCCTTGTTCCACTGAATAAGGGTGGCACATTCCTTTCAGAGACTCTGCGTTGGGGGACAGTACTGCGCGACTCTCTCCTATACAAGAGTAGAAAATGTTACGCGAGTGGAACCCATCAAACATTTTTTCTAGTACATGGCTTTTCAGTGTCGCCCCTATCAGCTATCATAAATATCTCGTATGACACTTTGCAAATTTCTTTACGGTTTCTTCCCTATAAAAAGTGAGTAGGGAAGGTATTACATTCCACCTAAAAACCTAACATCAATATTTCACCGTAAATATGTCCTCTGAATCCAAAAATAACATTTTCACGAAAAAGGTTCTTGTGTGTGTGTGTGTGTGTGTGTGTGTGTGTGCGTGCGCGTGTGTGTAGAAATTCTAAGTCCTTTAAGTTGAGCATTTCCAAAGGGTGGTCCATGACATATTGAAATAAAAATGTCTCGACAGAAAATCATTTTAGAAACTTTGCATTTTTCGAAATGATCTTGATCAAAGAACCTCATGCTTAATGACAAATCAAACATATATTTCGAATTTTCTGATAATAGCCTCTGAGGTCCCCAATAAAGCTAACTTATGCTTCACTAGTTAACTTGAAAATAAGCAAAGCTTCCAACAAATCACGTAGATCTCATTAAATGACACAACTTTGTGGAATTAATTTTTATGAGGAGTTAGTGTTTTCAAGATATTCCTAATTATTAGTTTCAATTTTCAGCACTTGGACTTTTCTCGCATATTGTTTATGCAAAAAGAATAGAATTTCAAAACCACCGGATAACCAACCCCTCTTAAAAGACCTGACTATTGCTTAAAAACTGTTTTTCTTATTCCTGTTGAACCTAGAAGGA
Organism: Mantis religiosa; assembly: GCA_030765055.1. Classification (NCBI taxonomy): domain Eukaryota; kingdom Metazoa; phylum Arthropoda; class Insecta; order Mantodea; family Mantidae; genus Mantis; species Mantis religiosa. The sequence goes on from CM060948.1 coordinate 230,471,802, forward strand.
AACTGTAACCAAGCCTTGTCTACAAAGGTTTTATCTACATTAAAATAACTATGAGGGAGATTAAGATTTTATAAGAAGAGTTCGTGGAAATATGGGTAGTTAAAGCACCGGATATCTTCTCTTAAAATATTGTCCAAAATGCCGAATCAAGAAGCTAGAGCATATTCTTCTCCGTTTCTAACACGCTTTTTCACTTTTGCTCCCTCTCCCCCTTCTCTTACGCTTCTTTGCTGTTTCTCGCTTTTCCATTCTCACAGTGACTTTCATCCTAAATCCCTTTCTCCACCTCATGTGCCATGCGGTATTTTAAAAAGGGATACCTTTTTCCTAGGGGTGTTATGTAAATTTAAAATTTATTCGTATGTGAATTTTGTAGATCGAAGGCTTACATTTCGTGCACTGTGAACTTCTGCGGCTGTCAATCTTTAAGCAAACATCCGCGACATCGGTCCTCCATACGCCAAGAAACCTAGAAACATATATAAAACACGGGAAGGAAACGAAAAAATGAGGAAAAGGAAGTCATGATAGATGATAAACCACTCTAACTTTCGCCTAGCAATCAGGGAAAGTTGCGAAAACTCAAGGTCAAAAATGGACTTTTGAGGTGAATCGAATCTAGGATCTTTTGAATGCAAGCTACACACGTTACCTCGGAGCCGTTTCGTTCGCAAAAGGTTTGTTTAAAATCCTTAATAACGCCAACCGTGTCAATTTCTTATGCTTGATACAAGCTAAGCAGCATATTTCATTATAGTGCTTATGCATACAACATATTTTCATTATAATGAAATTTAGTCAGTGAAAACAGTCAAATAAGAAAATAAACAAAAATTTAATAATAAGAGATTTACTTTATTAATAATAACTAAACACTAGTAACACAACTTCACTTATCTTATTTCACTCCTGGGACCGGTTTCAAAGCAAACATCTGCTTTATCCTCAGCCACTCAGCTTGACACTCACCCACTAACTGACTGACTGACCTTGACCACCACTGGAGTTTGAAGGATAGCTCCTTATCTAACTGCCATCTACCGGGGACAACACAAACTTATTGATGATGTCTATAGGAGGGATATCAAAATTCATTACGCGATCCTTATTTTTCAAAATAAATATCTTCTCCCAAACCATTAAATCTATCGGTTCCTTCAATTGTTTCAATTATTTAACTTCTGGATTTACTTCATGATTATATGACCAAAAACGATCAGCCACTGCCGATTTCTCGGTCTGTTTATATTTAATATTTCTAAAATGTTCTTTCGCTCTGGTTTCTAAATTACGCTTGGTTCTGCCAATATATATCTTATCGCATTCTAAACAGTTAACTTGATAAATACCAGATTTTTTGCTGTCTGAAATTTTGTCTTTTTTAGAAAACTGTAGCAAATTCTTTATACTGTAATTATTATGAGGTGCTAGTATTATACCCACTTCTTTGAAAATTTTTTGGAACTTTTTATTTGCCCATGGATGATAAGTAAGAAAATGGTTGAGTTCTAATGATTTGGATAAGGAGTCAGTAGAAGATTTTATGAAACTTACTAACCTGTGTTTAGATCAAAATTTCTTTACTTTCAATGGAAATGTTTTTCAACAAATTTCAGGAGTAGCTATGGGTAGTCCCCTTTCACCCTTTCTTGCTGATCTATTTATGAGTTTTTTTTAAAAAGAAGTCACTAAAGCTTTTCCTTCAATTTTTAAAATATGGTAGAGATACGTAGATGACATTTTTGCCATAGTTCCTGAAAGCTATATAGATGAGGCTTTAAATATTCTAAATTCACAGGATAAAGCTATCAAGTTCACAATAGAAATTGAAAACAATGGCTACATCCCCTTTATAGATCTAAAAATAATGAAAAATAACAATAAATTAAGTTTTGGCGTCTATAGAAAGTCAACTCACACGGATAATTATATCAAAAATAAAAGTTTTAACCCTATGTCACATAAATTTGCTGTTTTTAATAGTTTGATTTACAGAGTGATAAACATACCTCTAAATGAAGAAGAATTTAATGCGGAATATAAACATATTGTAAACTATGCTTTAATTAACGGCTTTAATAAAGATTTTATAATCAGAAGAATGGAAAATTTAAATATAAAAAAAAAATGTTAATGATGTTTCCACTCTTAAAAAAGTAAAAAAGGATTATATTTTCAAAAAAATTACTTATCATCCATGGGCAAATGAAAAGGTCCAAAAAATTTTCAAAGAAGTGGGTATAATACTAGCACCTCATAATAATTACAGTATAAAGAATTTGCTACAGTTTTCTAAAAAAGACAAAATTTCAGACAACAAAAAATCTGGTATTTATCAAGTTAACTGTTTAGAATGGGATAAGATCTATATTGGCAGAACCAAGCGTAATTTAGAAACCAGAGCGAAAGAACATTTTAGAAATATTAAATATAAACAGACCGAGAAATCGGCAGTGGCTGATCATTTTTTGTCATATAATCATTAAGTAAATCCAGAAGTTAAATTATTGAAACAATTGAAGGAACCGATAGATTTAATGGTTTGGGTGAAGATATTTATTTTGAAAAATAAGGATCGCGTAATGAATTTTGATATCCCTCCTATAGACATCATCAATAAGTTTGTGTTGTCCCCGGTAGATGGCAGTTAGATAAGGAGCTATCCTTCAAACTCCGGTAGTGGTCAAGGTCAGTCAGTCAGTTAGTGGGTGAGTGTCAAGCTGCATGGCTGAGGATAAAGCAGATGTTTGCTTTGAAACCGGTCCCAGGATTGAAATAAGATAAGTGAAGTTGTGTTACTAGTGTTTAGTTATTATTAATAACCTAGTTTACTTCACTGTCAGCATCTTCAGTTTTTTACATAAAGAGATTTACTATTTTCCTCATCTTTTCGGCGCAGTAATGGAAGGTGGGACGTGGTCAGTCCGTGGTCTTTCTCTGCCGGACTATGCGGCCTTTACAATCAATTTTTCAGTGTACAGAGATTGAATTAAGAACTGATAGATCATTCGGGAGGCTCGGGTTCGATTTTCGTGGCCGCCCTACCTGACATATGGGATTTTTCGGGGTGTTTTCTGGGTCACCAGGTGAATACTGGGTAGGTTAATTACATCACTCGAATTTCCTGTCGCTACATTCCATCTTCATTATCAGTTCATGTCATCTCTCATCTAGTGGTCTCCTTCAGGATAGAAGTGTCGGCGGCAGTCTCGGCGGTGCTGGCAGCATATTCTCTGAGTAAACCACTTCCTCCTCCGGTAGATCGGTTTCCGGTCTGCTAACCGACTGCTGGGGCTACTTCCGGACCTGCTGCTGGGATCACTTCCGAACCACAGTAGGGCAGAATGTCCGTTGTACTGGCCTGCCGGGGGAGGTCTCTATATAAGTGAAATGAAGGAACCCTTCATCTGCACTGTCGTGGCTCCTCTCACCTCATCTTTCCTACCGGAGATGCCCCACTTGGAGACATAGGTACAATAGATCAAGATAGGACGCAGTACTGAATCCCCTCCGCAGTAACCCTAAATCTAACAATGCATCATTCTAGGTATTCTTAGATTGGATTACATTAGATTGCATTAGTTTACATCCTGTAGTTTCGCTGATGGCTACATGGACTTGAGCATACTATTTATCAAGAATATAAATGATTACACAGAAAAGTACCTATGTGTACAAAGGGTACAAGATTTCAAATTCTGTTGAAAAAATTAATAACTACAATTAACATAATAAAATATCTAATATATCAAGCATAGCGTGGTTATTAAATATGTACTAGGCTTCTGCGGCCCGTGCCACTGCCCAATATTTATATGTTTACTAGTACGCACAATGTGTCAAACTATAGAAAAGCGTTATACATTGGCAAAATATGATCTATAAAATAAATATATTAATTTCATTTCCACATTTACTTAATACAGGACTTCAACATTACAATCACCATTCCAAACTTGTATGTAGGTTACTGTGCATTCAACATTGGATAGGTATCACAGACTTTAACATAAGAAACAGTACTTGGCTTTACAGTTTGTAACACTGCACAAGGCTTGCATTCTAATACTGTATTCATTTTTGTTGTACTTATGTCAAGAGGAGCTGTAGCTGAAGTTAAGAATCCAAGGACTTTTACATAATTGATTTTGAAGGACTGAAAGTATCATCCTTATAAAATAAACGTCAAAAATAGTTTTAATAAAACGATTTCCAGAATTGCATGCCTCTTTGCAAATGGTCTATAAGAAAAATAAATGAAAATAGCAACTTCTCTAGACAGGTTAATTATAAGTGGAGATAAGTGTTATTTCGCGTCTGAATCCAATGTAAAAGTCATCACCTCCATTATTTTACTCCTGAGAGTTCTCAGTGCTTACATCACACGCAGGCTTATTGGCGGGGGGTGAAAATCAGTTGTACATAATTGGGCCAATTTTACCTTCAGTAGCTCCAAAATTGCATAAATACTGAGGAGCTTTTGACAGTCGTAACACTTTATTTAGCCCAGAATCACTGAATTCAGCTAATACTGCACTATGCGTTTTTCTAAAAAACAGAAGTGAATCTCGTAGGTATAAGCCGTGAGGTCAATAAGTCATGGTTCACAGCTGTGCCCAGACTCAAGATATCGAAAATAAATGTTACAGTATAATGATTACAGAAATTTCCAAATCTTTGTCAACCAATATACACAACATTATGATGATGATGATGATTATTATTACTATTATTATTATTATTATTATTATTATTATTATTATTATTATTATTATTATTATTATTATTATTATTATTATTATTATTATTATTATTATTATTATTATTATTATTATTATTATTATTATTATTATTATTATTATTATTATTATTATTATTATTATTATTATTATTATTATTATTATTATTATTATTATTATTATTATTATTATTATTATTATTATTATTATTATTATTATTATTATTATTATTATTATTATTATTATTATTATTATTATTATTATTATTATTATTATTATTATTATTATTATTATTATTATTATTATTATTATTATTATTATTATTATTATTATTATTATTATTATTATTATTATTATTATTATTATTATTATTATTATTATTATTATTATTATTATTATTATTATTATTATTATTATTATTATTATTATTATTATTATTATTATTATTATTATTATTATTATTATTATTATTATTATTATTATTATTATTATTATTATTATTATTATTATTATTATTATTATTATTATTATTATTATTATTACTATTATTATTATTATTATTATTATTATTATTATTATTATTATTATTATTATTACTATTACTATTATTATTATTATTATTATTATTATTATTATTATTATTATTATTATTATTATTATTATTATTATTATTATTATTATTATTATTATTATTATTATTATTATTATTATTATTATTATTATTATTATTATTATTATTATTATTATTATTATTATTATTATTATTATTATTATTATTATTATTATTATTATTATTGTTATTGTTATTGTTATTGTTATTGTTATTGTTATTGTTATTATTATTGTTATTATTATTATTATTATTATTATTATTATTATTATTATTATTATTATTATTATTATTATTATTATTATTATTATTATTATTATTATTATTATTATTATTATTATTATTATTATTATTATTATTATTATTATTATTATTATTATTATTATTATTATTATTATTATTATTATTATTATTATTATTATTATTATTATTATTATTATTATTATTATTATTATTATTATTATTATTACTATTATTATTATTATTATTACTATTATTATTACTATTATTACTATTATTATTACTATTATTACTATTATTATTATTATTATTATTATTATTATTATTATTATTATTATTATTATTATTATTATTATTATTATTATTATTATTATTATTATTATTATTATTATTATTATTATTATTATTACTATTACTATTATTATTACTATTATTACTATTATTATTACTATTATTATTATTATTATTATTATTATTATTATTATTATTATTATTATTATTATTATTATTATTATTATTATTATTATTATTATTATTATTATTATTATTATTATTATTATTATTATTATTATTATTATTATTATTATTATTATTATTATTATTATTATTATTATTATTATTATTATTATTATTATTATTATTATTATTATTATTATTATTATTATTATTATTATTATTATTATTATTATTATTATTATTATTATTATTATTATTATTATTATTATTATTATTATTATTATTATTATTATTATTATTATTATTATTATTATTATTATTATTATTATTATTATTATTATTATTATTATTATGATTATTATTATTATTATTATTATTATTATTATTATTATTATTACTATGATTATTGTTATTATTATTGTTATTATTGTTATTATTATTATTATTATCATTATTATCATTATTATTATCATTATTATTATTATTATCATCATCATCATTACCATCATTATGATTATGATTATTTTATGATTATTCTTGTTATTGTTATAATTGTTATTAAACACTGTATCTTCCATATTTTCTCGTAGGGAAGACTATGTGGACGTTATTAAAGCAAGAGGGTTGGAATGCGGAGGTTGCAGCAGCCAGAATGTTACATTTGGCTCACCTCATTGGATCGATCTATCTGTTGCGGTGAGAGAGTCATCTTCAGATGTGCAAGCAAACTCAAGGATACCAAAACTAAGTTGTTAGCCGGAAGGCCTTCTCTGGAAAGGTACATAAGTGGTTTGCCTGGAGAAGCGAGTCGGGTTTCTCCTGCCCCCGCACTTCTCCCGAGGTTTGGAAACGTTTGCAATCTCTCCCTTGGCTACCTCTTTCCGATATTCTCTCTGGAAAAAGAAGAAAAAAAATAAGCAAATGGTCTCGTATCCCTTGACCGAAAACCTGGTTCCAAAACCTTTCGGGAGAGAGAAATAGTGGCCTGCCTCAGCTTTACTGCCTTGTGAAAAGACCTATGTAAAATATGCATGCGAATAAGTGCGAATCCAATTAACTGATTACTGTAATGCAATAACATGTGCATATATGGGTAATAGAGTAGTCTTCATAAGTTATTGGTCCGAGAGATACTGATTCAGAGGACCATGTTTCAATCACAAAGTTGTTTCTCCCTTACTTTAGCTAACTTATCTGAAATTAAACTAAATATTTCGTCCATTGTCACACTATCTTTTTCAATTCCATAGGTATTTAATAGTAAAGTCTACTCAATTTTAACAACAATGCAGAAACGTTAACATCAGTAATTAAACAAGAGTAACATTCTGTGCGTCCAGGTCACCAAATTCACACTTTTTGAAAAAGAAAAATAAGCTTCGACCATCAAGAAAAATAGTGTTTTGAGTTATTAAAATATAGATTTTGTTTCTGTATGCAATTATATTGCATTCTCGTGTAACAAACATGATTAAAACATAAGGGAAAATAAAACGAGGCAAACTTTTCGTGCTTTAGGGTTATTAGGTTTTATCATCCAGCACCTTCAGGGGTATATCCATAGAGTTAGAATTAAAGTTACAACAAAGGTTTTGACACTGTTTCATTACCTACAGGTCTGCATAATTAATAAATGGCAATTAAATAATATAAGTAACACAGATTCGATTGTACCTTTTTAAATTCTGCCTTCTTTGTTGAAGTGTTTCATAATAGTCATCTTTGTTTATTCTGTGTAATTAAATATCATATCCGACTATGGTATCCTCTGCGGAACGGAGCGACTAATAGTTTGTATTCAGTAACGTATTCAACCAACTTTCAAGCGGGAAATTGATTTTTCTTTCACACTAACCGTGTGTAGGAGGAACTATGAAAGGATAGAGCCAGACTGAACAATTCAATGCCATAACCGGAATTTGAACCACGGATCTTCTGGTCTCCGTCCAGTCGCTCTAAACCATTGAGCTACTATGGCTAACGTGCCAATATGGCATTAAAGTTTCCAATTGACTCGTGTTTTCTCCGGTAAACCATTTAGGAGATCTCAAACACATGAGATAACTACCTTAATGGCGACTTACTATGCTGTAAGTACTTTAAGGCCCCGGCTTTATAGTTCGGACCACTATTATTAATTTCCATTAATTGTACCTAATAGTGGTTTAACTTCACGTTCTTTTCGGTGGGAGGGTCCAGTGGATCCCAGAACTCCAATAAAACTCCCGAATCAGATTTTGGGTTGTCTATAAATATATGTCCATACCTCGATACCCGTAGGGCACAAATCATCCATAGCTTTTTCATAGTATAGATTTCAATGATAACATTTGTATTCAAGATATCGTTGTTGACAATTGCTGCACTTCAGTTGGCACAGATAATGTGATGCAATTCCCTGGTGAGGTTCCTGGTGCAATTCTCGGCACCAGTATCTCTACTTTTCGTAAACAGGAAGCCTTTATTAATTTTTATCTGCTTATCATACAAAGAAAGTAGCTCGAAAAGGTTTAAAAAGATTTGACTAAAACTTAAAGCCTACTGCACTCCCATATTCTCCTTGTACCTACAAGAAAAATAACAATAAGGTAGTTCTTATCTCGCCTAACATTAAGTAGATAGAGGGATTAGCGTTTGTAGGAAACATTTGTACAAGGAGCACATAAAGTCATGTGAGTGCATAAATTTCATGTGTGTATTAAGCATTTGAGCAATCCAAACCTTTTGACTTGTTATAGAACATGTGACTACATCAGAAAGGAAATTTGTATATAAAGATTAATGTAACATAATAGTGCATCACGTCATATCATTTAATGATGATAATATCACATGGGCAATTGCGCAAGTCTGCCGTGAGAAAGTAGCTTGCGGTAAAGGTCAGATGACGTTAGGAGGCCAATCGTATTAATACTACCCAGAAAGACCTTCAGCGACTGCAATTCAATAAAGATTACCGCACCTGACAGATATTTAGAAGCCAGTGCAAGGCCGACAGAGCCAGTCAGTGAGACTATTGTAGTAGTAGAAGTGAGACAGTACCATGAGAATGGTAGGCGAGAAAATCTAATAGGATTAAACCCACATTCAAATTGTGACCTTTTCTCTCGATCTTCAATATTTTTGATAAAAAATTGGTTAATATTATATAGTATTACGATAAACGAAATTAGGAAATCTGACTAATACCTCCAATTTCCCCCAAAATTGCTGAATAAACAATTATTATTTGAATCCAATGAATTGTACAGCGGGAGCAGTAAGGTGCTTCGAGCCGAGTGTGGTACATTCCAACCTCCCTTTGAATTGCATGCAGGGATGATAAATATACTATCAGCTATTTGATTCTTAACGAGGTTAACTTCAGTGTACCATGTGACATCAAGAACCCGGCTAAGAGCCGTTTAACGAGATGAGAACAAACCTAGCGAAAGATAGGATTAGACTGTAACAATTTATATTGGCGAGCAAATAGTTCCACTTTTACGGGACAGTTTGAAGCAAATAGTGTTTATCTCAGGGTTAAGTAATGCGGTTAATCACAGGGTATGCGTAGATATGTGTGAAAAGGATGGTTTTATTGACACTGGAATGCCCGTTTCAAACTGATTTATTGACTGCTTCTTTTATCCGAAAATAATACTTGAAGTTGCCGACCAAGGGCTACCAATGTCCCTGTTTAGAGTTACTGAAGGCGGAATGTTTATTACTTGATAAACTTTATTTGTTCCTCACGTATATATGAACCGACAAATATCTTCTCTCATCTCTGGTATACCTGGCCCAAGACAGAACAAGAGGACTGCCCTAATCGCCCTCACGCCTCGGACTGTCTTAATGCCTTTCCAGCCACGAAGTGCTCTCTAATCGGCCTCACACCGAAGACTGTCCTCCACATCTGCGCGTGGGTGTGTGTGTGTCACTTTCACTTTCTGAAAGCCGTCTTTTCAACCAAAGATCCCTTTGTGGCTATTTTGTCATGCCATTATGAATGGTCCAAAGAATACCCTATAATCAAGTGCTATCCTTTAGAAATCTGCTAAGGACACTGTTTCTTTTGTTAAAACAACTTATTCACCCAAACTGCTATTCGACTCAACTGCCCTTGCACGTGCTGTAACAAAGAATCAACATTCCTTTGATATCCATCATGATTCTTTATACATTGCAATTCTTTAATTTCGGTATCAAAAGCCCCATAGATATTATTTTATTATCCCATAATAAAATAATATATATGTCTTGCCCAACACGACGCAAAATACTAGACCTTTTTCAGCAACTTCCAATTCGTTTTACAATTTCTTTTCACAACGTTAATTTTGCATGATACATGGATAGACATTTCATAAAAACTGTTCACATGGCTACATAACAATAGTTCATTTTAACATTTATCAACATTTTGATCTGCGATTTTCCACTTTTAAAATCACTCAATGGAAAATACTTCAATATACATCGTCATCTCTCTCTTCCTCCATCTGATCTACTTAAAATTAATTCATATTATTGCTACACTTCCATGTTTAAACCCTTGTACATTAATAATATCTTTTTTATACACATTTCTGAATTCTTCTTCCGGATTCTATATAAACATTCTTTTCAGAAGTCTTTCAATGTTCTTATTTCGATTTTTTTCTTTTACTCATACAACATTTCCGAATAATTCTCGAGGATTCTACATATTATTATTTTCAAAAGTCTTTCAGTGTTCTGATTTTCATTAATTATTTTTTTCACTCGTTTAGTTTTAAGTTTCACTGCACAGTCACTACACTGTTTATACTTAACCTATAGAATTTACAAGTTTGTGTTTCTTCTAATTTTACAATTTCGTTATGGTACTTTAGTTCTTTCGAAATACGGACATATCGGTCTTTCCTGAGAAAATTATACCCACAACTTATTTAGGAGTCAGGGGCATCTAACGGCTTCTTGTAAGGACGGAGGAGTTGCTTATACCACCCACCTAAGAGTTTATTGTTTTTGACATCTGCTAATTCGAATGTATGTTCCCCAAATTTCACGACAATTTCCGCAGGACCCTTATATAATAATTCTATCCTTTTATTTCTACCTTTTAATGCACTTGATAATTTATGGTCTTTTACCAGTACTAAATCACCGATCTTTGGCTTCCATTTATGCTTTCTTTCTTTTCTCTTTAATTTCCTTTTTTCTGCTTTTTGCTTAATTCTCTCAAAGGCAATTTTAGTCCTATCTTCATTGCTTATCTGGGTTTTGTTGGTGTCTACATTTTCTGTTATTTCTTTGAATATGCGTTCCGGTTCAATGCCTAACATGCGTCTAACGGGTTCGAATCCTGTGGTTACGTTTATTGTATTATTAATAATTTTCGCAATCACGGGACTATAATTTACCCAATCCTTGTGGTTTTTATGTGTTACTATCCGAAAATATATTCTAATGTCTCTAAGTACACGTTCTGTAGGATTTCCCGACGGAAAATAAGACGAGCAATGGTACAATTTAATGTTATTATCTTTCAATGTCTCTTGAAAACATTTACTGCGATGCACATTTGCATTATCAGTTAGGACCGCCTCAACTTTGCCATATTTTGGAACGTAATCGTTAAATATTTTTAGCCCGCAAGTTTTGCTACTTATGTTTCTTACAGGATATATTTTAATAAATTTTGCTGAAAACGTCCTGTAAAACAAAGATATACCTGCATCCGAATTTTCCCATGGGAAGCTCACCATGTGCATCTGCTGTAACTAAAGCATTTCGCTCTCGTCTAATAATTACCTGCGATTCTGTATTGAATTTAATGTTAAAAGGTTTGGCCATCTGACACAACTCACAAGTGGAACACACCTTTCTGACTTTCCTCGCCAATCACTAGAGTTAATTTCTCGCTACCTGTATGCGCCACTGCCTTGTGGTATGCCATTATGAGTTGTTCTTCTAATGTTTTCGGAATTATGACCTTCCACTTTTGTTCAATTCTCCCGTGAAACCTATATACTTTTCGTTCATGAATGCCTATGGTATCATTCAACTTTTCCGTTATTGGCTGAGCGTTTTCTCTTAATTTTCTGATACTATCATCCTTTCTCTGTAATTGCTCCAAATTTAATTTTTCTAACTAATTCTTTTCCCTCTTTCTTCTCAAGATATAAAATTGTTACCTCATGCTTACTGTCACGGATAGTGTCAGGTATGGGATAATTCGTCTCCATGCGAGATAACAAGTCACTGAAAATATTTTGACTTCCGGGAATGTATCCTATTTCCAAATTGTGGGAGGTAATCTCGTGGATGTATCGGGAAATACGTGTGTTGGTTAGCTTGCATGAGTTCATAAATCTTAGGCTTACGTGATCAGTGTACACTATCACTGAGTTATTAAAAACATACTCTTTAAATTTGACCAGCGCAAAATAAATGGCCGCTATTTCTTTTTCAGTGATGCATGCCTGCACTTCTGTTCTCGAAATTCCCCTTGAGGCAACTGCAGTAAGATGACCTTTCCATTTTCATCTCGTTGAGTTATCACAGCACCGTAACCGCGCTCTGAAGCATCAGTGAAAATAGTATATGGGAGGGTTTCTCTGGGATTCTCCAACAAGATGGAAACTGCGAATAATCTGTTCACTGTTGAAAACGCTTCTTCATCCACTGATGACGACCTCCAATCTACTCCTTTTCTCAAATGTTCTCTTAATGGGGCGACTACATTTGCAAATTCAATAATAAGTCTAGACTGATAATTTAGAATCCCCAAGAATCTTCTCAGTTGTTTTATATTTTTAGGTGCCGGTATGTTGTTAATACTTTCCATTCTGTTTGGGTTTGGCCTGATTCCTTCATTCGATATGATGTATCCTAAAAATTCCGCCTGTCTCACAAAGAATGCTGTTTTACTCGGTTTAATTCTCATGTATTTGCTAAGCACGTAATCGAGATATCGCAAATGGTCATCCACATTCATTGAAAATGATACAAAGTCATCAATATATTGAGCTACAAATTTCTTAATAGATTCTCCAAATATTCCATATAGGGCTCTGAGCAATGCACTACCACTAGTATTCACTCCAAATGCGCAAACTTTGAACTGGTACAAAATCCCTGAGTGTAAAAATACCGTGTAGTTTCTTAAGTCTTCCCTGAGCAGTATCTGCCGAAAGGATGCCGTCAAATCCAATGCGGAGAAAAATTTTCCTTTCTTTAGTTTGTTTAGTGTTACTTCTACACTCTCTGGTCTAAATCTGTCAGGTTTACAGTGTTGATTCAGTTTTCTTGCATCCAAGGTAACTCTAATTTTTCCATCTGATATATTTATAATGCACAGTGGATTTGCAAACTTAGAATTTGAGATTTCAATAACTCCATCCTCTAACATTTATTGAATTACTTTATCAGCTTCTTCTCTGATCGCACATGGAATTGGTCTCGCTTTATGAGTGAAAGGTTTGATAGGCGCCATTTCAAATGAATGGGTGTAGCTGATACATTTCCCAGGTATTTCAGAGAAAACTTCTTTATTTCGGAACAAGATCTCAAATAATTACTTCTTCTGTTTCTCATTTATGTCGGCTGCTTTACTGTTCTTTTCTCTTAGTAAGTCCTCTATATCTATATAATCTACTACACTACCGTAACCATTTCTTTGAGAGTAGTTCAAATTTACGGAGGAGTTCCCTTGGGATTTTCTTAAAACATTATTAACGAATTTAAAATCTTCGTCAGGCATCATATTCACGTCATTTTCAATCTTGTATTCTTCAACGCTAATTTCTGCCAACTCCATAGCTCCAACTCTTATATATTACACAAAGAAGGTATCTGCCCTAATTTCTTCTTCTTCTTTATCCCTGACAATGTTCTCTGAACTACTTATCTTCCATAAATTGTATTATAACCGTCCCTTGCTCTGTATCCAACTTCAAAACTCTACTTTCGAAATTTATTACCACTTCCCTTGCATAAAGACAATCACAGCCTATTATTATATCTGTTACTAGTCTGGGCACAGTCAGAAATAGAACCTCTATTACTCTCCCATTTATTCCAACATTCAGCATCGCCTGAAATTTCACCCTTTCCTTCCTCTTACCAACAGCTAGGGAACAATAAATGCCACTGACCGGTAAAGACATTACCTTAAAACCACTAGTTATTAGGTCATCGTAGAACTTCTGCGAGCACACTGTGCTATTCGCTCCCGTGTATAAAATCTCATTGTATTTTTGTCCGTTAATCCCTATTTTGATCCTCGGAGGTTCTATTAATTTCTCATTGTCTTCTAATCTTTTCCTAATGTCTGCATTTTTTTATCATCACCATTTGCCCTCGAGATACCCTAGTTTCCGTGTACTCATTACAATTTGTATTTCTCCCAGTTCTCACTGAAGGCGCGTTTGACTGGGATTGGCGTTTCCCTGCGTCCGACTTATAGCTCCGGTTCCAGTTCCACTGTTTATATTCCTGGTTTCCGGCACTTGATTTTGATTGTTTACTACCATCTGTCTTGCTGCATTAATTGCCTCAGACCTTTCTGAGTTCTCAGGTGAATTACGACCATCTCTGTTCCTATCTCCCGCATGCAAAACAGCATTTAACTACTCTTTACAAAAAAAAAAAAAAAAAAAAAAAAAACTTGGCAAAGGGTAGAACGGTACCCTGGTGGAACGGAGAGTTGAAAAACTTGACAAAGGGTAGAACGGTACCCTGGTGGAACGGAGAGTTACAAACAAAACGGAACAAGGTCAATGCTCTGAGGCGACGTTATCACAGGACGCGACATGATGAAGCCCTGAGGGAACAAAGGAAAGCTCAGTATCTTTTGGAAAAGCGACAATGCCAAAACAAACTCCAGACAGAAAAACTGAATTCTTGGAAGCTATTCTGCACTACCACTGATAGTTGAAAACCCCGGAATATGGTATATAAGATAGCTGCAGGGAAACTCAAAGATAGGACTATTTTGACAACAATACAAAAACCAGATGGAACATATACTGCAAATCTTCATAGTACTTTAAGATATATGATAGACCACTTTACTCCTGAAGATAAAGAAGACGATGACACTGAACAGCAACGTAATATACGAATAATAGCTAAGGAACCTCCTACCACTGATGACGACAAAAAGTTTTCCAAAGAGGAAATAGGAGTAACAATAAAGAGCTTCAATCCCAGCAAAGCTCCAGGAGAAGATGGGATAACAAGTGAAATCCGTCTGCAAGCGTTCAACAGCTTCCCATGTTTTCTCACTGCAGCATACAACAATTGCCTTGAAGAAGGCTGCTTCCCAAAACAATGGAAGAGCTCCAATATTTTACCTATAGTAAAACCAGGGAAACCACACAGCAAAGAAGTAACCAAGTACCGGCCAATCTGTCTTCTAAATGTGGGAGGAAAGATATTGGAGAAACTCTTGATTAACAGAATATTATACCGCATCAACACCAACAATTTGATGAATTCAAATCAGTTTGGCTTCACACCTCAGAAAGGAACAGTAGATGCAGCCATGGCCGTAAAACACTTTGCAGAGGATAGCCCCCCCCCCCGCAAAAAAACAATGTGTCGTAGTTGTTAGCCTAGATGTCCGTGGGGAATTTGACTCATCCTGGTGGCCACGCATCTTACTTAACCTTAAAGAACTTCAGTGTCCTAAGAACCTGTATATGCTGACAAGCAGCTACTTCAGCAACAGAACAGCTACCTTACAAACAATGAATGCAAGATCACAAAGGAGGTTACCAGGAGATGCCCACAAGGCTCAAGCTGTGGCCCCGGTCTATGGAAAATAATGTATAACTCACTTCTCAACATTTAACTTACACAACAGACAAAGATAGTAGCATTTGCAGGTGATCTACTATTACTTACAAAAGGTAACAGCAACAAAGAAGCAGAAAACTATGCAAATTCAGACTTAAAATAATAGAGGTCTGGGCTAAGCAGAACAAACTCAAATTTAATGAATCAAAATCAGAAGTCTTATTAATATCAAGGGGAAGGAAAGCTTGTAACGAACCAATCAGGATATATTTGAACTACAAACTACTTGAACAGGTCAGAGAACTTAGATATTTAGGGATAACCCTAGACGAAAAAGTCAACTTTAATAGAAACATTAACAACACAACAGAGAAGGCACTCCTACTAACAAATATGTTAAGCAAAGTAGCAAAACTACAGTGGGGCCTTGGCCACAAATCTCTAAAAACCATCTACAGAGGTACTATTGCACCTATAAAAACATATGGTTCCCCAGTCTGGGAGCAGGCACTAGAGAGAAAAAGG
>CM060948.1:230493139-230573139 GCA_030765055.1 Mantis religiosa
GGGTGCTAATTATCATATTTTACATTAATATTTCTAATTCTTTCCATAAATGTTTGATTTATATTTTTATTCCCGGTTTGGACATGTCAATACCAGTTTAATTTCTGAAAGCACTGTTTCACAAAAACAGCCAAAATATAACATACTTACAAAATATAATTTTTCTGAAGTGTTTGTTAGGCCTGTTCTGGTCTCAGCTCTGCTTCCTGCGATCCTAGATATGCTTTTATGATTGTCTGTCACTGGAAAAGTTCTAAGTATTACAATTTTATTCAATAAATGTGCTCTGTATTCAAAGTGCATGGGCTATGGTGTTGCTTACGCAATAAATCACTTTAACTGTTATATAAAAATAAAGTGAATCAATTTGAAGTTACACAGTATTACATACAATCTCTCTTCCTGCTTTTAGTTTGGGCTCTTGAAATGTCTGCTACCTTACCTCTAACAAAACGTGTCGAATCATAATCTTTGTATGGAACTTACAGAGAGATACATGAATACCTGCATAAAAATCTTTTAGGCACATGGTTGGAGATTACGTTTCCTTTTCGTGCAAAAAAATTATAATTATTTTATTACATTAATGAAATAAAAATATATTTATATACATAAAATATGTTTTATATTTAAGTGGATATTTACCTAGTTCTCGCGTGCTATATGCAAGCTACTTACAACTCCAACTTTCCAGAGAAACAGATGACGTTCTAAAGAGTATTTGGAATCTCCCTCAATCCGCACCACGTGTCACTGTGAGACAAGTAGTTTTTCTGTCCACTGTGATGCTCCTTTCTTCATAGACAAAAGAAGTGGAATTATTCCTTAGTACCGCTTTGATCTCCTTTGAGATTCTTGCTTGTCTTTCCTCACTCTAAGAAAGGGGAAAACGCAAAAGTCATATATGTTTTTCAGCACTTTTCTTCTCCTATTTTTAGCCTCAGAGATGAATATGTCTCATTCTTTTTCCCAACTGCAAAATGACAACTGAAGTCCTTTGTGGCTTTGATGTGGTATTCGTGGAAGGCAAGCTGTACTATAAACAGCAAGTACAAAGAGGGGACTTGTTGTTAATTTATGGTACTTTCTGATTACTAGCGTTTTCTTTCTTAAGGAAACTTATTAGTTTCTTGTGGGAGCTGTGCTATTTGTGTTTCACACCGCCGTAAGCGTTCAGGTATTATTCCATCTAACAGGCACTTCGAATACGTCGAGGTTAATTCCGAGATGATTCGCATTTTCCTGACTTTTTTAAGCTGTTATGTGTATTTGTTTTGGTATTATATGTTTATAAATGTAAAATATATATGGTCCAAAATGAATGCCAGTCAGAACAATCGAAAGAAAATTAATGAGGAATTGAATGTTAAAATATGTATGGAATGTGTATATGTAAACACTATACCCTCTGCAACCATCTGCCCTCCTCGGTAGCGTGGTGGTAGAGTGTCTGCCTCACGTTCAAGAGGTCCCGAGTTCAAATCTCGGTCAGGGGTAGTTACCTGGTTTTCCCTGGTTTTCCCTTATCCTGAAAGACGAATGTCGGGTAACTCTAATCTCTATGGACCCTGGGCTCATTTGAGCATCATTTCACCCATTCCGTTCATCGTCCGATATGACTTAACGTTGGAGGAAGTAAATAGAAAAAAACTATACCCTCTAGCTTATCGCTCGAATTCGGGAGATCTCTGGTTCGATTTTCATTGACAGCCAACCATCATTTTCACAGTTTTCTTTGATAGACTTTTGAATCAAGGTAATTTCTCATCTACTACGATTTTCCTTCCATTATTTATGTTTTAATCAGCTACCTTCTCATTTTCAAGTATGCTTTCAAATTTCGTGGCCAGGCAGATGGCACGGATGCTTGCCAATATGTAAGAGTATTCTCTTTGGACAAGTGAGACTGCTTTGTCAGTTGTTCACTGAGCACCTTCCCTAGATAGCTCTAGCAGTGATACAAGCCTTAGAGCGTGAAGAGTTAGAAATGTATGCGCAATTTTGCAGCCTGAAGTCTCTGGTGGTTCCTTCACTTCAACGTTCCTCCCGGAAGTGTTAATTAGAATAGATATATATATATCTAGTTTGAAGTGCATCATGTGTCCCAATCCGTTGTATAATCTATACCTATAGACGCCATAAAATGGGAATGTCTATCGTATTACATCATATATGTGGTTTAAAACTCATTTTATATTAATGTAGTGTTAGGCGCACGAATTATTAAGCTTATGTCGTTAATCCAATTTACAATAAGTGCATGTCTCTGAAATGCCTGTCATAACCTTGTCTGCCTATATGTTTTTGTTTTTAATTGACAAAAATGTAAATATAGTGCCTTAGTGAACTGGATCTACTAATTTTCCTTGCTGCAACCGCATTAAATACCCAATGTTCCTGTATTTATTGTTCCTTTCCCTGTAGATACTTTTCTTTTTTAGGTATCATAGTTGTTGATTTAGGTACTAAGTTTACGTAAGCTTTGTTTTTGAAAGCTATTTTCTTTCATTACATAATTTTTCATAAGGAATACCTACATGTGGCTGTTGGTTGTACCTTGGCAGCATCGAGTGACGAAGTTAGATAAGGCCAAGATAGTGGAAACTATGTTCTCTTACACTCTACGGTTTACTTTATGATTCACAAATTATTTATGTTAGCTTCGTACATAAATTTACACTTAGTATTTCAGGCATTGTTATAAATTTTATACAGTTTTAAAGATATAAAGGTATACATATTAGAGAATTTTACAGACTGTTCGATTAGTTATTATAAAGTTTTCAAATTGAATTTAACTACTTAATATTTTTGTGTTACACAGAAATGTTACAAATATGTAATTGCTGAAACTACTTTAAGATCTTCCATCTGTTCTCTAAGGAGCATTTTGCAAAGCAAACAATATAGAAAGAAAGGAATTGAGAAAAATGGAGCTTAAATTTAAGGATTGATTAAATTCATATTTATGGCTTTAAGTGTTCCTGTTAAATGTCATTAAATTACTAGATATAAGTGTAATCATGATTTACTATATTTTACCAATGCATTGCCTCAACTTAAGTTACTCTTAGCAAAACAGCCGTTTTTGTTTGCCTACTCATTCTCTTCGTGGCTTGTTAGATGTTGCTGCAAGACCAAAAAGTTGTGCTAATACCTAAAACAAGTGGCAGTAGTAAAAATATTATCCTTTATACCAGGAGAAACAAAGGAAATTTAATCGTTTTTCCACGCAAGGAGTGTGTGAGTTAAATCTATCCAGAAGAGACAAACTTATTTTAAGTGTTAGAGGCAAGTTAATGCAATGTGGTAGTTCTAGAGATGTTTCAGCTTTGGCAACTAGGAAGTAATACTTTCAAGACATTTCCTTAGACCACATGTAGTTTAAAAACATTTATGAAATAAAGTATATAGATAATCCCGATTCACTTGTCTTTTGACGTGTAAGGGGAGAAGAAAAATAAATACATCATCTGAATTAAATAAGTGCTTATGCACACACAAAGTAGAAATAAAGTGTAGCAGTCACTTTTATTGTCAATCAGTAAGCGGGGCTTTCAATTTTGTTAATTATTTACTGAGAACTATGTAAACCATTTTTGAAACGTTTTGTAAAGAACAATAACTAGGTAACTATTCTAATTATATTTCCAGTCCAGACGGGTGCTGCCAGACTCAACACGGCCTAAAGGTTTTTTCTGCTTACTCACCCGCTAAGGGTTTTATCAGAGGTAGGTTCCCTTTTTAGGATAGTAGTGGGTTGTTAGGTTGTGTTTTGATATGCGGTAACACTTGTGTGTTCCTCAGGATGAAGGATAGTATGCAAATTCTTCTGCACCCTGGTGTTTTATCAAATTTTAAATGAAGTTGGGATACATTTCGTTACTAAACCCCTTCGGTTTACTATATGAAGTTCAGCTTTAGCTGCTGTATGTTATAGCTCCATTGTTATCTTGGGTGGCTGCACGCCATGCGGTGTACACGGAACGGCCTAAACTGGCGTCTTGTGGGGTCATAGTCTCCAAAACACCTAAGCAGGACACTTTTATGTGTTGGTACTTTAGCGTAAAGTTTTGTAGCTCGACGCCTAATTTCGTCCTACACATACGGAAGGAACGGGATTTTATGAAGTAACCTTCAGGGAAGGAGCGACCTACAGAACAGATGGACCGAAGTAATCTATTCTGCGCACGTTGGAGCCATGAAATCCAGCATATTTAATTCTTATGCTATAGGTTGTTCCACGGTTGTACCACACTTTACACACAAAATCGTGGATAGATTTCCTGTGGAGAAAGGAATAAAATGATAAAACCATAAATGGGCACTGCCGCAGGCAGTTAGGTCACAGAGACTCTCGGAAGTCCCTAACAGTTTTAGGCTCTAAGTTTGGTTCATCTGCTGGAACGAGCTAGAGAGGAGGATGAATTATTTATCGACCAAGTAGGCATCTACTGTTAATGAGGGGCACCCTTTTCTTTGAAAAAAAAAAAAAAAACATCCGCGCCATCTTTTCGGCAGCGCCTTACACGATGAAAGCTAAAGCAAGCGTGAAAGGCAGAAAAAGGCAGAATGAAAGGGAAATGATAGTAAGAAATTTATACTAGATGGAACACCATCCCAGTATTCGTCTACCGACCAGGGTAAACCACAGAATATACTCATTATTGCGGAGCCATATCAATCTGATTGATTGAAATGTAAAATAAATTTAAGTAGCAAAATTATATATAGTGTTAGTCACAGTCTGTGCTGCAATTGACACCACAACACTCCTTAACACTAGCGAAAGTTATGAATTTTCGGAAAGGAAGAAACTGAAGATATTATAAAATATATAATGGTTGTTGTTCTATCACGCGCTTTAGTAAGATTTATTTTCTAGCTCTCTCTCTGTCTCTGTCTCTCTCTCTCTCTCTCTCTCTCTCTCTCTCTCTCTCTCTCTCTCTCTCTCTCTCTCTCTCTCTCTCTCTCTCTCTCTCTCTCTCTCTCTCTCTCTGCTTCCTAATTATCTGTATACTCACCTATGAGAACAAAATTATTGAATTCTACCAAACAATTCCATATCTAAGTTTTACCAGGAATTCAAAAAACTGCCTGAGTAACAAAATATCTTTTTAAAACAGCTTCGTATGTGTATCTAGGTATGAGTGCCTGTGAGCAGCGAAACTGAAAGATGGAAGTCGGTAAAATACCAATCTTGCTATTTAATTTTAGTACTTTTAAAGTATGTGACAAAAATATCTTTAAGAAATCTCCCCACACTCCCTACCTTTCATGTGGAATTTTTTTCGAAATGATTTTCTCTGGATTCACACGTTAAATATATTTTGATGCCACTCGAAAGCTATGCGTTGATATATGGAAACATCCTCTGAATTATTCGTCATTCTAATGGCGTTTGTATAGCTAGATAAAATCTAATTAAAGGTCTAGATATCGTTAAAGAGCACACTTTATGACTACCACTTTTTTCGAAGAGATGACAATTTCCGAGATAATCCTGGTTATCTGTTTGAATTTTCTGATACTTATGTTTTTCTCAAATGGGAAGGCGTTATTTGCCCTCGAATCTCTTTGCCATGCAAAGAAGACGTTCATTACTTCCTACATAAAATTAAATATGTATCATGAATAATATTCGATTAAAATGACGGAGATAGAACTATAAATTTTCGTTAAAATAGTTTAAGAATGTAGCGCATTCGATTTTTACTTCTACTTCTCTGTCCTATTAGTGCTAACGTTTGCACGGGTGCGCACACCGATTCTTTTCAAAATGTTGCAACAAAATGTAATCAAACATGAATAAATAAAGTAAAACCAGTCCTCCCAATCTACCTTTCCCCTTTGTGATCCTGATTGTTTATTTTAAAAAAAGATAGGCACCCTTAAAAAAAAGCGTGACACAAAATTTCCCAACTGGGAAAAAAACAATAAAAATAAAAAAAAAATAAAAAATACAGAGCAAAATTAGTTCCCAGACATCTGACAAGCCTCACAAAAACTCTGAATTTTAAACGTTAATATATTTTATTACTTCTCTCATGGGTTATATTTATTCTCATATAAATTAAATGATTTCTCCACTGAAGCTATTTGACGTTAGCAATTAGAACCCTTAGAATTTAACGCTTTTTTCGTCCCCTTTTCTTTACGTATAGCACGAAATTGAAGCTTTGCATCATGAAGGCAGACGGAGCTGTTACCTAGATGTAAGCAACCACTCCCTAAAATATGACTGGACCGGGACTCTGCGTGAACTTTACATGCAACGGATTTTATATTGGTTTCCCAGGAGATGCCCAGATTATAGGTCTCTGTCACGCAAGAAATGGCCTTTGTTGGGCGTAATCACTAACTTTGCAAGACAAATTTATTATTTCCTAGAACGCAAATATTTTTGTGCACAAATTTGTTGTTTACTAAAGAACTTGCACTTCCATTGGTGTCATTTAGCATCTGCTGAGTTCTTTCATCGTCTTTCTTTCCCATCTTTTTATTTTATTCTCTTTGGGTTTCCCATATGCTGCAGCTCAACATGTTAACACAGTACTTAAAAAAGCTGTAGATAAAGTTGTTCCTGTTAACGGTATCAAAAATTAAAATTTTTCACAAGGAGCTCCCGGATTCAATTACCAACTTAGGATTAAAAGCCTTCTTTAATTAGGATTATTCCCTACTCTCCATAGAGTCTAAAAGTGTGGATGTATTTGTAAATGTGAGTGAGACATAAAGTTAAAACCAAGGTCAAAAACAAAAATTTTCTTAACCTAATAGTTCAAAGGGTAAAACACTACCAAAATGACTATAGCTTTGAAGAAAGCTATAGAAGTGAATTAATTTACAATAATTAAATATATGATAAACCAGTAAAAGAACAATCAAAACGGACGTTATGAAGAACATACATCCTATTTAACTACTCAGGTAAAGATGTGAAATATGTGTTTATTCAGTTGCCTTAGTGAATTCAAGTCTCAAAATATTTAATCTTCTGGATAACTTAGTATGTGTGTATAACTAATATTAGGTCTTCTACTTTCTCCGCTGCGTACCTATATTAGACGTATTAGACGTATGTGTCGGAACAAAAAGTTCTGTATATATTCCACCGAAATAATATAATAATTAGAATAATGATATTTAGTTACTCTATTTCACCGAAATTAAGCATTTTCTAGTGGTTTCTACAGTTACGTGCTCGTGTGTGTGCGTGCGCGCGTGTGTGTGTGTGTGCCAGCGCGCGCTGCCTAGACTGAGGTACCCGATCTCCCACGCGTGTCGGGAACACACTGCCCCCTCGAGTCCAACCCAATCCCAAAAACTCCCATTCAGGGAGGGGCTCGAATGTTCGGCCCAAGGTTACTCTAGTAACGTCAGAGTTACCACAAGTGATAAGGGTCCACAGTGCCCGCACCACGGCAGCTAAAGTGGACGGATCCCCTTCACTACGGTATGTAATATCCGACAGGTAGATTTTAATGTCTAGGTGTAATGCAGACAGCGTGGTGCAATGGTCAAATAGTTAGACCCCTCCCTTATCTCAACAAGTCGGCCCTGGTTCTATCCCAGGAGAGCGCATGTGGAATTTGTAATGGAAGAAGCGGTGTCTGGGCAAGTTTCGTCCGGGTTGTCCTGTTTCCCCGCCATTATGTTTACCGCTCTATATTCACCTTTCCTATCATCCATTGCACCGACATTTCAAATCGCCAACTTGTTCACTCTCATATCAGATATCGAGCTAATCCTCCATCTTGGAGATTCTCTCCAATCCAGAGCTGATCCGCTCCTCGACAGGGGTCTCATCCCAGGCACCCACTCATAAGTTCTGGTGGGATGTAAGTTCTCCATACCTGCAGGGTAAAATAGAAATGAACAGTGGAACGAGATAAAGCTTACAAGTTAGGGGTAATTTTAAAATGCTACTATTTTTTTGTTTTTGGAAGACCCCAATTACATTTACACATACAACATCCTCACATGGAAAATTAATCGTACTTCCACACTAGCCGTGTGTAGGCGATAATTTGGATAGGTAGAGGCAGATAGAAAAATTCGTTACCATAGCCGGAATTTGAACCACGGATCTCGCAATCTCCGTCCGAATGCTCTTAACTGTTGATTCGGGCTCAACTGAGAGATAGCCGGGAGATCCGTGGTTCAGTACTCGACTATGGCAATGATTTTTTCAATCTGACTCTACCTATTCCAAACGTCTTCACATATTCCTAAAATCAAAGATAACATAAGATTGCCTGCAATGCATGAAATATTCTTCCTAATGATGTTTAACCCTCGAATTGTGGAGTGGGCTATAGTGTATTACATACACCTTTTAGCTGGTGTTTAATGTCTTCTATGTTTATGGTGATAACATTTTAATAAATATTCTCTGTGCTCAACGGTTAGTTATAGGCTTTGTTAGAGACAGTATTGTTGCTATTATGTTTTTAACTCCGTCTATGGCGCACCTGGGCTACATGTGTGACCCACGTGACCTCCGCATTTCAATTCTTGAAATGGGTATTAAAGGAGGGCTTGCCTTTTAGGGAGATTTATAATAACACAGGGCTAAAGTAGTGCTAAATGAAAGAGTGAATGTGACAAACAATTTGACGACAATGCTCCTCCAGAAGACATGAGTTCTAAATTCTGCATTATTCCAACACGAGGAAGCCAGCAGTAAATATCAATCAGATGTATTTCCTAATCTAATGAACCAGAAAATGATAATTATATCGCTAAAAGTAATTTAAATGAAAAAGGAATCACCAGTTCAGAATGTTAGGACATGGTCGCACATTACCATTCCGAATTTTCGCGGATCTAAAGGCGAAGTAATGCTTCTGAAATTGACGCATAGAGCTTTTCCTGGATACCAGTGTTATACTCGTAGATTGCCAACGACTTGCACAAATGTTTGTATAATTTAATAGTGGAACAATTTCAGTGTGATCGTAATACCAAGCTAACAGATGATACAGTTTTGAGTGTCCTTGGGTTAATTTTTCTATGAGTTAATTTATTAACTGCATTTGCTTGCATTTATATTTACACAATTTAAACTTGTCACTACTTGGAGAATTATAAATTTATCTTGGGGTCACATACCCTGAACAACATGGTTATAGCACGCCTCGGTAGCGTAGATGGTGTCTGCCTCACGTTCAAAAGGTCCCTAGTTCGAATCTCGGTCAGGGTGAGTTACCTGGATAAGGCTTTTACTGTGGATTTCGCTTTTCCTTAAAGACGAATGCCAGGTAGCTCTAAGCTCCAAGGACCCCGGACTCATTTGAACATCATTTTACAAATTTCATCCATCGTCCGATATGACTTAACGTTGGAGGACGTAAATTACAAAAAAAAAATCGTTATCTTGTGTATGGTAGCCCTTTCCCTTGACCAGTTTCCACTTATGTCTGTTAATTTCCAATTTTTTGTCTAATATATCCCGCTTTAGCTTTCCTCTTTGATTTCCACTTTTATCTCCCCTCTTTATTCACTGTGGCACCTTCTAAAGATATCTCTGCCGCTTCACTGCTATTATTCAGTTTCCATCATACAGATCTTTGATCGTCCGCCTCGGTAGCGTAGATGGTGGCGAATCTGACGTTCAAGAGGTTCCCAGTTTGACTCTCGGCCAGGGTTTTTTCCGGGATTTTTCCTCATCCTTAAAGATGAATGTCGTGTAACTCCCAGCTCTAGTAACCATGGGCTCATTTGAGCATCATTTCACCCATTTAATTCATCGTCCGATATTACGTAATGTTGAAGTACGTAAACTACAAAAGAAGACATCCTTGGCCTTCTCTAACTCGATTATGTTTATTTTCTCACTTTATCTCTCTTACATCAGTTTTTTCTGATCAAAATTTTCATTTCTCTAACTACAGGTTATTACCTTACATATATACTGTTATATGTAACTCATAAGTTTACTAACTTCTGTTTGATTTTCTAGTTTTCTGTATAGTTCCTTTGTATTTTTAAACTTGCCCCTACCACTTTATTGCTTTTCATTCCCAATTTCTTCCCAATCAACATAAGCTGTCATTAATTTGATTAATAAACTTATTGATTCATCGCCTATGTCTTTACCATTCCATTTTAGTCACATCCTCTTGTCCCAGTTGCTTTGTCTTCTAACATGCTCTGTTTCTTCATATTTTGTCCATATTTTAAAATTTTACATACCAGGTGAGTCAGCTGCCCTTATTTATGGCTACCTATGCAACCCGCAGTTTATAGTATAATGTGAAAACATGGACCCTTTTAGCACAAACGCCGTTATTGCAGCACTGACCTTCTAATCAGTACTGTCGCACCTAACATTAACACTTACAGCCCTGAAAGAGGACCAAGAAGCTGCAAAAATCTGAAATAAACGACGTCCTTTCATACATATAATGCTAACAAGGTGATAACCTGTGCTTTCCCAAATAGAAACATACAATACGTGACAGTTGGACGAGAAGGGTAGTTAGCTCAATACGCATGGTGATGTAAAGGCTGGGCACGAAACGACGATATATTATTTTCCCCCAATTCTCCAAGTCTTTATTTTCTGTATTATTAATTTATTTATTGCTGCTGTTTGGCTCTTGTGAGCCAAAGAAACAAAAATGACAATCTGATAATTAGGGATCTACAGGCATTAGTTCACCATATAAGTTGTGCGCCGAGCTCACTCCCCTCGGCAGGTAGGAGAACCTCTTGCCCTTCAAAGGGAAACTACGGGCTCTCTTAACTAAGGATCATTTTAAACTTTGTGTACCTTATAATCTGTACCATATCTGGTGCTGTAAACCATGTTACGCAGTTGGCTTTAATTTTTAGAAGCCTATCTACAAAATTAAATCTAATAATAGTTTTTGTTTCATGCTTAATTCTTATGATTTAGATTCCCTTTGCATTTGTGATATGTTTGAAATTTGGTTCAATGGATCAAGGACAATACCGACCACAATAAAATATCTACTACGAACTATAAATTTATAACTGCCAGTGGAAAACATGGCTATTGTTGTTTTTTGTCAACAACTATAATGCTATAAGAAATGTTATTTCTATCATAATAGCAGATTATAGGCCCCAAGAGGTAAAAGAAAATGTAATGCAATTTTTCAGCTAAACATGAAAGATTTGAACCAGACTTGGAGTGACAGAGTGGTGAAGTAACCTGTATAGTACCATTTAGTCAAAGCTACGTTCAGAGGGCAAGTTCGTATACGAATAAGTAACGGCGGACCTCAGACCTGCAACTTGAAACTTAACACGCTTTTCACAACTTCTTACCCTGTTTTGAGCACATGTTGGTAGTTTCAACACAAATAAAAAACTGCATTGGCCATTACATTTAGTGTATGAGCTAAAAACTGCCGTAATTTGTGACAGAAGTGAAAACAATCTACCAAATTCTTAGCATTTTTGACATGAATGAACAACGAGAACACGTGTTGACTGAAGATTTAAATACAATTGATCCCAGTGTGTATATCTGCCATTTTGTGTTCCAGTGTTGCTGTCAGCTGATGCATGTGATAGGTTGCTCCTTCAGGGGAGTGTTTAAAGGTGTGTGAATGTACGCTAATGAATAAGAGTTTGTAAATTCGTCAAAAATTACTACTCTATCCTCTGCGTCTGTATATGGTGTTTCTGGAATCGACATACATTGATTGCCTTCTGTCCCATACAACACACATACACTGAGTTATCTACCCCTCCTATAAGCTCTTCTGCAAATCATCCATTCGAAGGCATTCAAGAAGGGCGTAAGTCGCATATGTGGCTTAGCATATTGCATAAATTCAAAAATAAATAGGGGCAGATAACTCACCTGGTATATGCCCATTTTCCTTGCACATGAGCTTTGTTAACTATTCAGCAATTCTCTTTCCTCATAGGTCAAATCTCTGTTGTTGTACGTGTCAATAGTCCTAAGTTCCTTTGCCTGATTTATCACTTTTACCACTTGTGTGCTGCAGAACTTCGCTAATATTTTCCAACTTCCGTTAGTTAAACTCTCATTTCTCCTTCTAAAAGATCCTGTTTCTCGCGTCTAGAGTATCAGTCTGCATTGTCTTAAATTACCCTAATCACCAGGTTGTATTTATTATTTTGGTTTCCTATATTCTCCATTCATTCTTTTTATTGGCAGAAGTATCTCATATATATCATAAGATATACCACTTTAATTTGTGGCTTACTTCGTGATCTTTATTTTCGTTGCGTATGCCAATATTTTGTTCCAACATATTTTCAAGCATTTTATTGCTTAAGGTGCATTATCTGTTATCTTTTGTTACCATACTCTGGCCGTTTGCTGTCCGACTTTATTCTCTACAGTTTCTAACTGGATCCTTAGTTATATTAAAAAGCAATAAACAAGCTAATTGTAATTCCTTAGCACTGAATTACCACAGGTATTTGTTTCTAATGCGCTACTGGGGATGTTAAACCTGGAAAGAAGGTGACAAGCTAGCAAGCACCCAGAGAATTGTGTTGAATTCAGTATTCAGACATTTCAGACTATATTCACCAAGTGAATGCTGCACAATAGATGAATAACCGTTGACATTCAGCGGAAAGTTTGCTTTGCTCGTGTATACACACAGTAAACCCGCCTAATACGGAGTTAAGGTATTTGTTCTAGTTTGTAGTAGGTCTGAATATACAATGAACTGGAAGTATGTGTGAGCAAACAACCAGAACGTCTTCCTGTTTAACTTGAGATGATAGATCCTAAAAAGGGAACAAACAGGAATGTAAATGGAGAAAGCTGGTTTACATAAACAACGCTGAAAATATTACACTGAAAATAAGTTGACATATACTGAAAAAAATTGATACAATAAAGTAGAGGTACCTAATACTCTATACCTTTCCTAATAATGATGGACATACTTCTCTGTTGAATTCCATGGGAAAAATGACGATTGTTTCATATCGTTAAAAGAACGACAAAACAGTTTCGCTTTTATCCTCTAATCACAATGATCAACACATTGATCCTAATGCAGATGAGTGTTAAAATATGATTCTGCTTGAAACAAAAACCTTTGGGGATTCGCGCATCTTTGATTGTAAGCTAATCAAGCCTACAAATATACACTTTGTATCCAGAATTGCAAGGAACCGTATCTGGCTCTACCTAGCAAACAAGGAAACAGTTCAGCAGCTATAAATAAAATAATAAATATAAATAATAAAACGAGGATAGTAAAACCATGGTAAATAGCTCAGATGTATCATTAGAAATCAGACCTTTGTTGTCAAAATTCCAAAGAGTAATAATATCAGATGTGTGCCCCGTAATTCGACATCATGTATTACAGCGAGACATTCGTCTGGGGTCAACTATAATGTTTCTCAGAGTGGGTATGCCAGAACCAGGATTTGCTCATGTTTTAAGCTTTATAAACAAGTTTATGTGCCCCCATACGACCTAGAAAAAAAACCCTGGTTATGATGGTACGACTTACTGGACGTACCTGTCAACAGAGAAAATCTCATGTTTCATATGTAAACAGCCGGATCATATGGCTAAAGACTGAAAACATGAATTCATTGTAACACAATGAATCGCAAGCAGGAACAACTCGAACCTTTAAACCTGATCAAAATACCTCTGCTACTGAATTTCCGCCATTAAAGGCGATCAATCCAGAACCTGTAGCTACAGCCGCACTAAAACCAACAAAGCATCCGCTGTCCACTTCTTCAAGTGGAATCAGTACCTGCATAAATGATCAATCACGTGAAAAACATGCAGTAACATAAACATTTGCAAATCCGACAAGTGTAAATAACAACAAATCGGAACAAGCGAAAACACATAAAATAGATCCTTCGCTGAAACAACCGATCAGGGATCTACATTGGCTACTTGCTCCCCTAAGTTAGAATTTGTGTGACCATCAATACAGGTATCCATTAAACTATATGCCATTCAAGTCTTTAGACAGGACTAAAGGTAACTCTAATCCTGTATATTTTGAGCAGGAATACTTGGAAAATATAGATGTTGAACCCCTAATTGATCTCTTAGATGCGCATTATTGCCTCCTAAGAGACAAGGACCTGAAGCGACTTTTTCAGATCTGAAAAGAAAATTGCAGACGTACAGGGAGAATGCTTGCACTTCTACTACACAAACAGATGGAAGCGATTAATCCTTTTTGTGCAACGTATACATCTCATAGAATCGTTCGGTGGAACATTAACGGTTTTAGGACACAAAAAGAATTCCTTCAGCTACTATGTAGAAAATTTACACCAGATATAATTTGCTTGCAAGAAACTAACTTTAAAAGAAACTGTGGAGTTTAATGAAAGATCCTTAAGTTTATGCAAATTACAGAATGTCAACAGACCCTACAAGTGGGGATGTAGCCAATTATATTGGCAACAAATATAGCACAGGCAAGTTAGTCTTAAATAAAAAAGGCAAACTTGAACTGGTTGCTACAAAAATATTTTTTTCTTTCTGTAATTGAGCTGCAGCGAATAAATTCAAATGGTTTGTAGCAGAGGAAGCTGTTGGAAATGGTCATTTCGCAGTAATCATTCAACATCATTATAATATCTATGCATCTGAGATACCAAGCACACCAATAAGGAAATTTGATCTCGCCAACATTGAACGTTATCAAAACATCATATCAACAAAATTAAATGATTTGAGCTTAGATGATTGCACCCAAAAATCTATAAATGAGCAAATCTCTAAATTTAATACACTTGTACTTGATGCAGCCCTACAATCTGCTCCAAAACTACAGACAAACCAAGAAAACAAATTTCCTTGGTAGAATGCAGAATGTCCTTTAGCACACAAGGTTAAAGAAATATAAATATAAGAAATCAGACGGAAAAATATCAATAATATAATAAATAAGAATATAAGACATTTAGAATAAAATTTCCAGAACGTTTAAGGAAGTCGATCTGCGTTTTGGATGAAATTCATTTCAACGCTATCGCTTGGAACCTCAACGTCGGAAATATTTGAATGCAAAAATTTTAAACCTTACATAAAAGAACGGAAAGTTTCTTAACAACAAAAGGAAGAACTGGACAATTCCACATCTGTTTTGAATACTATCCAGTTTATACATGTCATTGAAGTACCAATGTCATTGTGAGTTTTACAGTGAATGTATATGTGTTTAGTTTTCCAGTGCCAAGATACCCTATTACTAAACTTTGGTTATAAATTGTTTACCATGCTGTATTGTAATTATTGTATAACTTTTATTGTTTTTATGCTGTCTCCAATATGTTTGTATTGAAACACAATGTAAACATTTTTATCTTCAGAGTCACGTGTAGATCTAGTTTTTCATGCGATCTAAAATAAATATATTAAAAATACCCTTGGTTTATAGCCATTTCGATGATTTATTGAACATGAGCACTATTAATAACTATGTATTTTGTCTGAATTTCGAAACTATAGCAAATCAAACAGCATTAAAAAAAACTTCTAAAAGTTTTCTAAACTGAATTTCAAATATATCTGAATCATCAGAATGAAATGCACGTAATGGAATGGCTTCTTAAGCTTTTCCTGAAGCAATTTCATGGGAGCTCATATAGTCTCAAATAACAAGAATAAAGTAGTCTTTGTATAAGGCTATTTTCATTTGGGCATCAAATGAAAACTTTAAACTTAAATTTCACTTTAACTATATAATAAAATGGAACACAGGTATGTAAAAATATAAACTGGGATTATATACCTTATTATATTTGTCGTAAAATTATTTATCACACAGCAACAGTGACATTCAACACACGTGCTCCAGCTCGCACGGGAAAATAGAACATATATATTGTGATCTTGTACGTCACCCGGTGAACCTATTCATCATATGTAATTTCCTTTCTACCATGTCTCTTTGAGTGATACAAAGATATGACAATCACTCTGGACGAGGTTTGGTGAGTGTGGTGGATGTAGAATTTCCAGGGACAACTGTGTAGTACCCACAGCTTTGTGAAACTTAAGCATATCAAGAATAATGTGATTTGCTTGGTCATGATTAATATTCAGATTTGGGCTATTTCGTACATCCATATAGGGCGATTTCCCATCGTAATGGCTTCATCTGCTGCAACAGACGCTAATATTACAATGCGATGTGCGGTGGGGCGGGGAGCATCTGACATATAAGGGCGAGAATCTACTCCCATCAATCCTGGACCCGTAGAACCAGAACACGGGCCTCTCAGGTTTTTACTATAGGCCAGTACCTATTTTATAAACTGACTCCCCCCCCCCCCGCTGCATACGGCAGACAGGACGGAAGTGGATACGCCACTTACGCGCCGGTCCTTAATGAACCGGCTACGAAAGAACCTTGGTAGGGCCACCAGTGTCTAGCTCAGCAGGCTAGTACCCGGGACTTATGAGGCAACCCTCTACCCCCTCAGGGCGGCCGTAACCTGGCCAGAGGTACCCAATTTCCCGTGGGTATCGGGAACTCACTGCCTCCTCGAGACCAACCCAATCCGAACAACTCCCAGAGTGAGGGGCTCGAATGTTAAGCCCAAGGTTCCTCTAGTAACATCAGAGGTACCACGAGTGCTAAGGGTCCGCTGCGCCCGCATCACGGCAGCTGAAGGGGACGGATCGCCTCCCCTACGGGAGGGGAGCATCTGACAGAGAAGTCAAGCTGTTTCTGAAATTTCTACTGCACTTCTTGACTTACAGCAGTGATCAACATGCATCATCATACGACCTTCATTCGCCGATGGTTATTATGAATATGTTTCCTTCCTAAATTGCTTAAAAAAAACAACAACATTGATTTTCAACAGAATATTGCCGTGACATGGAATTTCTCATGTTGACTCTACCAAAAACTTTAGCCTATGTACGGCTAGTGTGAAGAAATGATTCATTTCCATCAATTAACTAAAATAATATTGTTCTTCTATGCTGCAAATGGGCATCCATTTTGAAGTGGTGGTTCGTCAGCGTTTCACTTGTCTTAAGTATGCTATCACCTTTTGTGCCTTCTTTAAAGTACTGATAGTCATAGAGCGAATTTACAAGATCTTGGCGCAGATATTGGAATTTTTATTATATTTATTACTTCTACATTTTACTCACCCTTCTATGTTGTTCTATAAAAAGGTGTGCTAACTTCTTGAAATTGAAGAAGACACAGGCATACAGTGCGAAAAGAAGGTAGGTACTCCTATGCGGAAGAAGCAAGAGTGAACATATAAGGAAGGTCTGCAGGGGGTATCAAAGTAAAATTTACAGTGATTATTCCATAGTGGTCAGTTAAGGGCGTATGCAGAAGAAATTGTAAAACAAAAGGCTTTTATTCTGTTTCTTTTCTTTCTGAGTGTGTGTGTAAATTTTATTTGGGAACTTGTCTAGAAAGTTATATTGCAAATCTTGCAGCAATGTGAGCATTTCAGTCTCTATAACATATTATTCTTTAGTGTTTTGAATTTAATTGTTAAAATCTAGAAATATAAATATATATTGTTAAAATTATTTTACCCGTTGTTTTCAAAAACAGGTGCATAATATCATTTAAACCCAAATTATTCTAATAATAAATCAACCCTATGAAAGGAAAGTCTTATGCCAGTTGAATTTTAGAGCAATTGTGAGAAATGTTTAAGCTAAATTATATATGGGCTACGTACGTAGATCTCGCGACTCATCTAATGACAATGTTGTAAGTGCTCGAAGGTTAAGATGTTCTAATACACACAAATACTTTTGGTAAGTCACCGTAAAAGTGGCTATAAAAGAAGGCATGTAGAACTCTAACACGATTGTGTTTAACATTACACCCAGGCTGTACTTTTTTCCATGTGTAGATGTGGTGTGATCCGGTTTGAATTTTATTCAGCTTGTTGGACTTTTTTATTTATATACTTATACTGTTTATATTCGATGAGTATACGCTACTTATCAACACTGCATTCCTGCATTCCTTAGTTCTGGGATGCTCTTTTCAACAGAAAATAATAGAGAAAAAACTTAGGGCAGAAAATTAGGTATAATGTATCATATACCATAATGCTCACTTAGATTGTTTATTTCTGGTAAGCGATTAAATTTGAGAGCTTTTAAAACAAGTAATTTTTATTTTCATAAAAGCTAATTAAAATTAAACAGAACGAACTTACCCTAAGTTCCGTGATTTTGTATATTAGAGACCGGAGTACCGAAATTTTAAGTATTGAGTCTATAATAATTATTAATTATAATTAATAATATAAAATAAACCATGTCTCGCAATACAACCCCCGTTTTGAAGGTACTTATTGTGACTTTGTGGGTTCGTGAAATGAAAAGTCCAATTTCACCACTCAAAAATGTTCTTTATTTCCACCGACTTACAGTTTAACACTTGCCAATTACACAGAATTACGTGCTGCACACAATTACAATTCACCAGTTCGTCCGTTACAACTTCACTTGTACAAGCGATTACGTCAACTCCGATGCACTTACACAGTTACGTAAAGTCTTCCGTTGCACAATCTTCTCGTTCATTAACACAGCGTTCCTTTGCTAGCACGTCACTCACTCACACTCAACTTCTGACTAGCTGCAGCCCTTTTTATAGGCATCTCGCCGTCTTCTCGGCTTTTCTAGTTCCCAGGCGAAGATTCCAGATGATAGGAGAAGGGAAGAGAAACGTCCAGGCACGAGTGACATTCCTTTAATCACCCCTCAGTTTGTGACAGAGACTAATGGGAGGCGTGGCTCGGCCGCCCCCTGGTTTCCTCACAGCTGTGCCGTCATACCTTCCGCTAATTGGGTGACACTGCTCCCTCCTCAAAGCTGGTCGTCCCGAACAGCACCATCGTAGCGTGCCAGGCGGTCCAGGTGTACCACCAGCATCTGCTCGGAGTCTCAGCCAGTAGTAGCGCTGCCGAAGTTTGTCAATCGTTCGGTTCGCTCCCAGGTGTCCTCCTGAAGTATCGGCGTGCACTTCCTCCAAGACTTCCGGAACCTTACTCCGGGGAAGTACCAACTGTTCTCTCTGCGTCTTCCCATCGGGTGATTCCCATACCCGGAGCAGCACGCCCTCTCTGGTCTTCAACGAGTCCCATTGGGCCCAGTACGACTTGTAGGTGGCGCTCCTCGGTGCGATGTCCTCCCAGGTTGGTCTCATCCCTGCCTCCACTTCCCTCAAGAGTGGCCCCAAGTCTGCGTCCGCCAGCTGCTCCCTCCTCAGGCCTGCGCTATCCCAGCCTTCAGCAGGCACTGCCACAACTACTCGGACTGCTGCGGCACGCTCCTTCTCTTCCACTCTTGTGCACTGGCCGCACTCTACTGGACAGGGTCTTCGGGACATGGCGTCTGCGTTACCGTGGCTCTTCCCTCTACGATGTTCCGAGGTGAAGTCGTACTCCTGCAGCCTCTGGACCCAACGTGACTTCTGGCCTTCCAGGTTCTTAAAGCTCAATAGTCAGGTTAGGGCGGAATGGTCAGTCCTCAGGTGGAATGGCTGACCGTACAGGTGCTTATGGAAGTGCTCCAAGGTTTTTATTACCGCCAGTAACTCCCGTCGGGTGACGCAGTAGTTCTTCTCTGCCTTGGATAGCGTCTTGCTGTAGTAGGCTATCACCCGCTCATGGCCGTCCTGGATCTGCGATAGGACACCTCCAATGCAATGGTCGCTAGCGTCGGTGTCCACAATGAAGGCGCCACCTGGTTGTGGGAAACCCAAAATTGGAGCACAGCACAGGGTTTCCTTCAGGTGCTGGAAGGCGTCTTCGGCGTCCTCCGTCCACACATAAGGTCGGTGTTTCTCTGTCAGGCGGGTGAGGGGTTTGGCGATGTTGTCGGCCTTTTCCTCTAAATCATTAAGGCGGTCGTCTACTTGACCCATCTGCTTGCCCAGATTCGTGACGTCATTCCTCACGCCGGCCAACCGTTCCTCAAACTTGGCGGCGAGGACCTCGTTAGCCACCTTCATTTCCGTGGCCAGACTGTCGTTCGCTGCCCTCATTTCCGTGGTCAATTCGCTCTTTATTTCTTCCATCTTCTCTGTTATTTCGGCCTTCATTTCCATCATCTTCTCCAAAAGTTTTTCCAATGCCACGTCCATGGTTGTAATGTTCGGTGATGTTATCTTCCCGCTTCCTGACACCAGTGTGACTTTGTGGGTTCGTGAAATGAAAAGCCCAATTTCACCACTCAAAAATGTTCTTTATTTCCACCGACTTACAGTTTAACACTTGCCAATTACACAGAATTACGTGCTGTACACAATTACAATTCACCAGTTCGTCCGTTACAATTTCACTTGTACTCGCGATTACGTCAACTCCGATGCACTTACACAGTTACGTAAAGTCTTCCGCTGCACAATCTTCTCGTTCATTAACACAGCATTCCTTTGCTAGCACGTCACTCACTCACACTCAACTTCTGACTAGCTGCAGCCCTTTTTATAGGCATCTCGCCGTCTTCTCGGCTTTTCTAGTTCCCAGGCGAAGATTCCAGATGATAGGAGAAGGGGAGAGAAACGTCCAGGGACGAGTGACATTCCTTTAATCACCCCTCAGTTAGTGACAGAGACTAATGGGAGGCGTGGCTCGGCCGCCCCCTGGTTTCCTCACAGCTGTGCCGTCATACCTTCCGCTAATTGGGTGACATTATTAATTGAAGCACTCTGAATGCCAGTTCTCTAATAGTGCTAAAATATTTGCAGATCAGAAGATGTTAGGTCCAACATATTATGACCCTCGGATGTTGAACGCATATCAATTTCAGAAATAAAAGTTGTTAAGTGATTCTTTTCGAGTTAGATGCTGTTAAGTCAAGTAGCTGCCGCATTAGCCGTTTGGTGGTGCAACTACACTGTGCCACACAAGCTCTTTGATATCAGCTGTTGATACATTTTAGATTAGACATTAGATATTTTTAAACATTCCTCAACTGCACTTTCAGAAAGTTTATCTGTACAACTCAATACCACGGTACTCTTTCATTTCTATTGGCGGAATTTCTGGCAATATTGAGAAGAAGAAACGATCAATGGATAAAGTCTTAGTCCGCTCCACATGGGTGAAACTGATCAAAGATTCACTACAGAAGAAATCCATTGCTGCTGTCCATGTCAAACGTCCACTGACCGATAACGGGGACATGATAGCACTTCAGTTGTTGAAGCCTTTGACTTCAAAGATGCCCTCGACCATGTCCTTGTAAGAAATATTTCTGAATTCGCTTTACTCCGGGTTGTGCATTTCCAAAGAGGATGTGTACCAGTAGTTCGTCACACAGTCTGTTTTAAGGAGAATAGTGAGCTTGCAAGCCCTACAGATGGCATGTGATAGTGCGAAAAACACACCACATAGGCTTCGGAAGATTAAGAAGGCAAAATATTACCATGTTGGTTCATTACTGTAACATGTCGCTCTGCCAGAAGTACCACAATTTATGACACAATGGCATATGAAAGCGATGTAGAAGATGATTTAGTAGAGATGGAGTGATGTTTTGATGACAATGTTGTATGTCAATCCATGAAGTGCATACTAGATTAATCCATTGTAGAGATGTATTGGTAACAATAAAGTAAAAGTTTATTCGCGGATACATATTATAATATTGTATAATGGAAAAACTCTAACATTAAGAATCAGAAGCTGTTAAGTCAAGTGACTTAGCTTTTCATCCGTTTTAAATTAAAAGTTGTTAAGTCCTAATAATAAAGTATAATGTAACACATGCTACATATTTCAAACCGTGAGAAACACTTCAACACAGTACCTTGTACCTGCAAAAACACACCCATCACATAAAATGTTTTGATTTGTATTACTATTTTGGCATTTAAAATTACATTTGAAAACTTTGAGCAGCTCTCCTGCACAATTTTAAAACAGTGACTTAGCAACTTCTGCTTCTGACCGCTTCCATTGCTCTAGAGAAATAACTGAAATAGTTTTAGAAGTTTTCCCAAATATTGTCACGCCGAAAACAAATACCTAACGTTATTTAGTTGCTGCGTGAGCAGCAAAACATGGAACATTCAACAAATCTATTAGCTGAGTTCACAAAGCTTATTAATTAGCTTTTTCACAGTCCCGTTCCATTGCACAGTTGTGGTTGGTACTTCTACCACCTAAGTCAGGGCGTCTTCTCTTTGGCATAGTATAAAGGTTTCCACAAACTTCACAAAGTCACAAAGGAATTCAACTAATTTTGTGTTGATTCAGTTCAC
This sequence comes from Mantis religiosa, assembly GCA_030765055.1. Classification (NCBI taxonomy): domain Eukaryota; kingdom Metazoa; phylum Arthropoda; class Insecta; order Mantodea; family Mantidae; genus Mantis; species Mantis religiosa. Next base: position 230,515,357 of record CM060948.1, read on the forward strand.
ATTCACGAATTCACAAAAACAACTTGTAAAGAAGGTATCCAAGTGTTCACGAATACTTGAAATTGTCTGTGGTCAAATATTTTTGTATCGTTATAGGGAGTTCAGAAATTATTTTCGTGTTTAATCTTCCATAAAATGCTACATAAAAATATTCGGTCTTGATAACAAACGATAAAGGAACGTTACTTAATAAAATATTTAAGTAAAATAGCAAGGAGTGGAATATCTTTCTTCTCTGTAGTGCGTTTGTTTGTTGAAAGTAAAAGAAGGTATATGTTTTCCATAAAGGTTTGCATGTGTGATTTTATATATAGTTAATAGCCAGGTCTATTAGTACTTCACGTTTTTTCTCACCTATTAAATCTTCCTTGGACTAATACAAATATTTCAAAACCAAAATTAGCAAATCGGTTCAGTCGTTCTCGAGTTTTTATGAGACTAACATTATATATACATATATATATAATTTATAGAGAAGACATTCTTATTTCAGAAAATGCTGATTTAGTGAAACTCCAGATTTTATAAATTGTACTTTGGTGTTAGCAATTTCTGAGAACATCTTCAGAATTATTTGTCATATGCTTATATTTTTTCAAGTGGTAGGTAAATTATTCGTGTTTTCTCGTAGTCATGCAAGCAGCAATAAAATTGCAAAGCCATAAAATGGTAAACTACAATTTAAAATGTTAAAGAACAGATTACCTTGCTGTACTCACTTTATATCTACAATGAGGTACGTAAATTTGAAATAAAGGTGCAGCTCGCTTAAGAAGAGTTCATATAGAAGATAAGATTTAACAACAATTTTTTGTACAAGAGACAGCAGAGGACGTCATGTGAATGCAGTACATAATGTGTTCAATTTATTCTGTTAATCAGCGTTTGATTTCATTGATTGTGTACCTATATGTAGTTGTGCATCTAAGTTTGCAGCCAGAACCTTTTGAAGTCACACTTTACTATTAATAAGAAAATATTTTAGAATCTAACATGAAAATCTCAATTAAAAAAGTTATGACGAATCGGAAAGTAGTTAACTTTTATACAAGCTATGAAAAACATACGATTAAGATTTACTTAAAATTGAATGTTTAAGGCTGTCCAAAGCCTAGTGGTAACATTAAAACCAAATTGTGGATAATATGTAACAAAGCTGTATGTTGGAGAATGCAGTCCAAACGGAGTGTGCACTCACCGGTACAGAGGCTATATTATCAGGTATGTGCTGCTATCTGCCAGGTCCTCCGAACTGGAAACTCCATTATCTGAATCCAGTTATCTGATATCAAATATATCACCATGTCAGTTCCTCACTCCCATAGGAGTTAGGTAACGTCTTCTACCCCCATCTTAAAATTTCAGCATCTCCACATGCGAGTTCCCCGGAAATCGTTGAAGCATATTTGAAATTCAAATGAGATTTCCAGCAAGCCCGCTCTGGACTAGGTCTGGTTTGTTAAAAAGTTTGAAGGGACTTTAATTCTATGCGACATGGGGTTTTCTCGGCGATGAATATGAAGTAAGAGCTGGTGAAATGCGTGTATAAATGAGGGAAACCAAATTCGCCTAAATTAAACGCTACGAAATAATGAGGAGTATTTATGGAGTCGGTTTCATTTTCTGGCTAACATTTTTACGTCTGCTGTATAGTAAAGTAATGTCGTTTGTATTAAAATAAGCTAGTTATGACACTGTAAAACATAACTTGAAACTTGAGCACATCCAATGCCGAAGTTTTAACCATATAGCACTCAACTGATGCATATACCTGTATTGTGTAGCTTTATATTTCAGTAATTTATAAACGTTTACATTTAAGGATACAAATTGTAGAAATCGTACAAGTTTCATATTTCGTTAATTCTATAAATTGGCCGGCATATTTAAGCACCTGCAAACCTCTAAAAGTAAATACAATTTTATTATAATTGTCTGAACAATTTTAGTATCAGATATTTAAAAACCAACCCCATTACACAATCCATTTTTACTTTGCAGGTCATTACTTAAAGTACCCAGAGGTAGTCGTGGTTTTTTTCAAATGTTTTAAAAAGTTTTTACTGAGATTGCTATATCTCAAATATAAATGTGTTCGGAGATATATGTAACACCTTTTTAAGAAACACTTACATTTTACTTTATTTGTGCTAAATAATCTTGTGTGATATATGCTTCAAAAATCCTAATTGTAAAAAAAAAAATTAAAATGCTACCTAACATATAATATTAATACTACTACACAAAAATGGCATAAAGACAGTTTATTCTCCCTTTTGATTACCATATCAATACAAAATTATTTCTCTGTGGTCCAATGAACTATGTCACACATTAAGCCATGTAAAACGATAGAAAACTATACCTACATCAGATTTCTAGGTTCACTATCCTAAACGTTTTCTGAAAATTAAAACAATATTGAGGCCAAACCAAATTCAATACGTACAAAGCAAAAAATAGAAGTGAAGTGAAAGGCATTGGAAGTATATATAGATTATCAATACCTGATTTCCTGAAACTTTAATTAGTTACCTGATTATTACTTACAGGTTTCAAAAGTGAAAGCTCTGATAGGTATGTAATTGAAACGAAAAATTTAAAGTATTTTAATATAAAAGTGATGTTTTAATTTTTTGAAAATTTTGACAAAATTTCAGCTGTGAATACCCTTAATGTGAAACTGAATCGCAAAAATGTCCATCAAATTAGATTTCTATTCAACTGTGCAAGTTATTGTCTAGAGTTTCCACATTTAATTGATCTATTTTTTATTTTACATGCAAAAGGGCTATATTTCTAACCTATTTTAAAAGCACTGCCTCTGTCATTTTCTATTGTCAAAGTCACATTTTCCAAAAATTTTAGAGAAGGGGATTATCCTTTCTTCAGCTTTTGTGGAAATGTTGGTGTGTAATTGGTGCTTCTGTTAATATAACGCAATCTGCGTGTTCGAGATATTTGGTTTATCTATTTAGAAATATATACGAGATATTTTTACAGTTTTGGTAAGAAAGCTATCTGTGATTGATATTTCCTGACATTAATGGCTTAATTTCGAAGAGACTATTTAAAATAGGTATATTAAAATTTTAGCTGATAGAAGTGACCTCTAAATGCCGTTGTAGATCTATAGTTCATCATTTTAAAGTAGCAATGAAAACTTTCAATGCAAATTTGATACGCATAAGAAACATACCGATTGCATAAATTATTCATGATCGTCGTAATAATGCATATGCACTCTGTGAAAGCTTTCTGTCTGATAGTACAGGGTGGCGCACGAAATGTTATACATTTATATTTGTTGATATAACTTTTAATAACCAAAGTATATCAGTATTATCCTTTTTACATTAATCATCAGAATGTGTATGCTCAGTGAGCGTGCAGTATATGTTCAATATGTACACCTTGTTGACGTAACACCTCTTCGAGACGAACTGCGACGTTTCCAACCACTCTACGGCACATGGCTTCTGGTATTACCTGCGAAAAGGTTGTGATAGCCGCTTGCAGTTGCATTAGAGTGCATGGTATGTTGCAGTAAACTGTCTTCTTCAAATATCCCCATAAGAAATAATCACCGCGCTGTGTGGCTTCCATATTGAACCGCCCTGAAAACGTTCAGGATATCGATGGGACATCATACGGAGCCCGAAATGTTGGTGCAGGCAATCCAGAGTAACGTTTGCTATATGCGGACGAGCTCCTTCTCGCATAAGCCATTGAGTCTCCATTGGTAACTCTGTTGTATAAAGTAACAGAAGAAAATTGTTTTGCAACATGTCCGAGTAGCGCGCACTGTTTGTTAACTCTGCCGTTGAGAAAGATTGGTGCAATGATTCCATGGCTGGATACGGCACCCCATATACTAACCTTTCTCCATAATTTTCAATCTCGTGTACAACACCAGGAGGTTCTCGTGCCCAAATTTGATATTCTGTCTGTTGGCGCTACCGTTCAAATGAACGTAAACCTCATCAAATTACCATGTGTTGTGAATAACGGCATCATCGTTTGCAAAAGCCGAAGTTGCAAACTGTAATCGCCGTATCTTGTCATGTTCCGTCGGTTTGTACAACACAGTTATTTTGTATGGGAATAATTTCACGTCAGCATGAGGTATTCTTTGAGGCGTACGACGTGGAATGCCCATTTCGGCCGAAGCTCGTCTCATGGATTTCCTGGGACTTCGTGTCAAAGTCACTCTCACAGCCTGGATATTCTCTGGAGTACGTATTTTCAAGAGATAAGAGAGAGAAAGAAACGGGGAATGGGGGAGGCGGATGGCGCTAAGCCACGCCTACTCTAATGCGTAGCGCTAATGACGTACCGAGGAGAGACGGTTTGGGGAGTCAAGTAACCAGAAGTCACTGAATTCCCCTCCTCTTGCCTTCCTCGTGGAAAGTCCGTGAAACGTCTCGTACGTCTTTTCTCTCCATTATAGAGAATTCTACAGAAATACTGGCTCACGTATAAATAGGAGCGCAGTGTGCCGAGTCAGTCAATTTTAGAGTTTTGAGTCAGAGTTTACGGCGAGGTGAAGAGTGGTGAGTGCAGTGTGGACCTGCAAACTGGTGGATTGTAATTGTGTGTGCTACGTAATTGTGTGTGGTACGTAATCCTGCTGTGATCTGTAAGTGTACCAAGTATAATTCGGCGGAAATAAAGAACGTTTTGAATTTGAGCAACTTGGACTCTTCGAACCCACAACGCCACAGTATTCTGTAGACACAAGGTCGCTTTTGCTCTAAGATATGTCCGTCAGTTTTAAATTGTGTGGTTAGTCTATACGCAGTCTGTCTTCAGGCGGCTCACTTTGTACGAAAATGATCATGAAAACTTCGTTGCATCTCTGTTACGCTCTTCGTTTCCACGTAAAAGTATTTACTTCTTCTTCTAGTGTAACCGACCTTTGTCCGCCATTTTACTAAACTGAAACGTTGGAATCACGCATGCGCGATATTGACAATTTCTTGGACCATGCCCGAACTACGGCTAATTGTCACATCATTCCAGCGTTTCCAACCCGAAATTAATATATTTATTAGACAATTTCAATGCATGACATTTCATGCACCATCCTGTAGTTGCTGAGATAATGTCTCATGAATTCAGCAGATTTAATACTCGTGGGATAGAGCTCGTATATTCCCTTTAGTGTTATTCTCTGCCTTAATTTTTTCCAGTTCCTATATATTATTATTACTTTGGGAAGACATACGTAATAATTGATTGTTTTTGCAAACACAAATGTTACAATAAATAACACTAAAAGGAAACTGTATTAAGCTCTATGAAAGGGCAAGGCTTCGAATAACAATGTAATAATTCTAAAAAATAATTTGGTATTTTTGCCTACAAGTTCGGACGCAGGCGCGCGCGTGCGCGCCCGCGCACACACACACACACACACACACACACACACACACACACACACACACACACACACTCACACAATGACACGCACAACACAGAGCTTTTTTCTAAAAATACGCGTATATACATTCGGAGATTCTCAAAGGGCACATTTTCGGTAAAATTTGGATAAGGTATATTTTGGTGGATTAATTAAATCCACCTGTATGTCACTGGGACATACGTCCTTTCTTATTTATATCTAGGCAGATCAAGGCTATTAAAGTATGTCTTCTGTTTGTGATATCTATAATGCTGAGGAAAGCCTTTAACTATTTCAACCCAGAGTATTACTACAAGAATATATATGTTATCACGGTCAACATTTTTAATGTTCTAAACAGGAGCTTACAATGAGCTTTTACTATATACTTCACTTATAGCTTCTTCTGCCATCTTTTGAATTGCCCATATATACAGACGTTTCCTATGAGAACAAACCAATGGCATTTCAATATAGTCTGTCGGAACAATTTTAATTAAAATGCCGAAAAGCTATGTTATTCACTCAGTTTTATTCACTCAGTAGGATTTTCACATTTCCAGGAATTCTCCAGAATAGTGCCACGCACTGAAGATTCGTTTAATCTGTGAATTTCCAAAAAACCTAGCCCGGATATATATGCGACAGAACTGCCCTATAAATAAGCTTTCGTTCGAAACATCCCATAAATCTAATTGCAACAATTAACACAAAAAGAAGGATTTTAAAGATAACAATATACGTATAAAAATTCTTATCGAAGGAAATAAAAAAGGCGTGGCAATTTCATAAATATTTATTTATACTTGTAATAGAAGTATTGTCACATAAGTTATTGGCGAGTGCTGCAACTTACATTAATTTGAGAATATTATATTCGAGACACTCGAGATTTAAGATGGAGCTTCATTTTACAATTTCTTAAGGTACGAATCTTTGTTAAATTGCGTATGACAGGAAGACTGCGGTCTCCTCTTTCCTATGGCAAATCCTGTTGAAATTACTGTGACATCAGCTTCCCCTGGTGTACTTGCATATTGGCACAGAGTAACATGGAGCTTTGCTCGCGTCATACGGGATGTTCTGGAACAATGCAAATGCGTTCTGCTGATTGTCTGCTTCAGTTCAAAATTAGGAAGATGGCAGGTTATGTTTGGTGTTGCCGTCGCATGTTGTAAAGCGCTTCCGGAATTGCCACAAACGATATAACTGGATGCAAGGGTGGACACGGGGACTGCCTCTCTGTTTGGCAGGTGATTCTGGCCGACACATTGAGCGTGGCGTCCTAGACTCAACCACTCGCTCACTCATTCTTGACACATCTCCCAAGGTAAGACCTACAAATTACTATTCAATTCAGTCATAATAATGTTGCCAGTATTCACCCTACAAAGCCCCACCTTTTTGTAAACCAAACAACGTACTTTTTATCTAGGCACAAATTCTTAATTATATTGTTATTGGATAAGTAGAGCCAGACTGAAAAATCCAATGCCATAGCCAATTTTTCAGTTTGGTTATACTTATCGAAACCTTAGGCTACACACATCTAGTGTGGAAGAAATCATTACTTCCATCAATTTACCTTAAATATAACATAATGGTTTAACTATGAAGCCTGGGACTTAAGTACTTACAATATAGTAACTCGCCACTAAAATGTATGTCTCTTAGCATATAAGAACACCTAGTGGTCTACCGGGAAACATACGAGTAAGTTGCAGAATTTAATGTCATGTCGGCATGTTGGCCATAGTAACTCATTGGTTTAGAGCAACCGCACGGAGAGCGGGATATCCGTGGTTCAAATCCCGTCTAAGGCACTGAATTTTTCAGTCTTGCTCTACTTATCTAAAACCTTAGCCTACACACGGCTAGTGTGGAAGAAACTATTATTTCTATATGGTTATTGTTAGTTCAGCGTTTGTTATCGCTGTACCATCCTAATCTAGAGCTTAGCTATTCCCACTAGTTACCACAAATATACTCCTGGGTAAAATGTAAAATTTGTATGTATCACATGAGAAGAGACCATTTTTAATGGAGAAAATAATGAAAGTCATAAACTATGTCTGTAAATCTGTAGCAAGTATTGCCTAGCTGCAGGTAGTGGGGTAGGTCTGCACCTTCATCAGTAATCTTATTAGAAAACGATCAGTAAAATGTTAAGCATCTATTGATGTTATATAGGACACTTCTATTTATTTTTTGTCGCTGAAGTGCAAATATAAATATAAAACATCATGTTCTTAGACTAAACAACATGCACAACGATATCAAGGTATTTCGTAGAACAAGAAGCGTACCTCAGCAACAGAACTCCTTTAGATAGCTGGATTGATTAGCTTATAGAATTCCGAAAGCAGCATTTATCACCAGGTTTCAAGAAGAGTTTTCCGTTCGTTGGATGAAATCACTAAATAGATATAATGCTGCATATTAATTTTCACATTTGAAGCCTAATTTGGAGGATACTTTACAGATTAACAGGTTAGATCAAAAAATAATGTTGGTGAGGAAAGAATAAAAGTATAAATAAAATGGCTTGCTGGTTCTAAAGAAATTGAAGAAGACTTCAGCAGATATTTTAAAGAAAACTAGTACATTTTGACAAATATTCCACGTTGCTTTCCACGATTTGCTGTTTTCTCGTAAAAACAGGACAGCTCAAACTTTTAACAATAAAACAAAATACGGGGTTATTGATATTCCCAGAACATATTCAAGGAATCACTTTACTTAAAGAAACCCGTAAAATAAACACTCGCAAACAGCGAAAAAAAAAAACAGATGAGCTCTAAAAAAATTATTGTCCTGCTCTGATGAAGTGGAGAGTGACCATCAACAAAATGGCATGATTTGTGGTTTTTGGCAATGTTTTCCGTCAGTAAAGTAGGTGAATGTTTCAGTGCCAAGGGAAATTAAAAGGGTGGTACTATGCTGCATGAGTGTTGTATAAAATAAACAAAATATTCATTTATGGAACTGCATTGTGTTAAATTGCAGACATCAATATTCCCTCAATGAATGAGTATAATGCAATCTGTGAACCTATTTGCTCTTAACATAATAAGGTAAAAATGTTCACTACGGTAAACTAGATTTCACTTTATGTACAGAAAGTGGAGATTAAAAAGCCCTGACCAAGTATCATTTACACATATTCGTAACTAGTGTTGTGCCAGGAGCACAATAATTTCAAAAATTAATAACAAACTAAGGCTTTCACTGAGTTTTATCCCGATCCATCCTTGCTTACGATTCTCAAGTTAGGTATCAGGAAAAGTAAAATAAAGGCTGGTAAATCTGAATGAAAGATAATAAGTTTAAGTGAACTGTCTTTTTAATAGAAATATTTACTTAGTAAAAGCAGATATTTTAATTTAGCAGATATGCATCTCCGTTCTCTGAAGATGTTTATCAGATACGTTAAACTAAAAGCCAATGAATTAACAAATATAACGTGGGCGAATTAGGTCTTAAGCCTTCCCTTACCATTATGATACATTAAATTTGTCACACACCTAATGAGAATATATCAGCTCTGCCTATTTATTGCGGTGGCAGAAAAACTGATCTGGAGCAAAACTTGAAGATGGACCCATTGAATTGCGGGTCGAATGTTCGTATTTCCCAGGAAGGTAAACACAGGCATGTTTGTTTAAAGCTGTGGACATGAGAAACGTGACGGTGTAACAGAAGCCTTTGTTCCTTTTGATGTCTCTTCTGAAAGAATTTCCGTGTCTTCTCCATAATATATTTCGTCTTTTTAAACGCCCAAGCCCTCGTTTTAATGTCGCTTGTTTGAACGTAAAAAATTAGCCAATTTTCCACATACTATTTACTAGCAACTCCTACGACACTCACCTCATGGGAGACAAGAGCTTGCTTGTTTTGTTCAGTGTTACATTAACAAACGTTTTGCTATACTTTATTTTTGAGCACGCACCTGTCTGCCGGTTTTGAAGAACTTTGTTTGGATCACTTGTTTGAAAATGGAGATTTTCCAGCCACTGCTTCTTTAAAGACGTTGAAGTGCAATAGTGCCTCTCTTTGTATCAAATTCGACGTGGAGCGGCTGAAGATTTAATTTCAATGGCAAGCTCTCATCCATGTGATTGACATTTACATTGATTGCGAGCTAAAACATAGAGGCTGAAATATAACATGTAATTTGACCTATGTAGTTAGTATAACTACAGTAGTATTCTTACCTGCTGTACTGCGCGTCTGTAAATTAATAAGAGGTACTGCATTCCACCGAAAATTTTATATCGATATTTCAACGCACTATGTATATCGTGCCCCTATAATAATGGTGGTGGCAGCGGAGGCCGTGACGGAGGTGGTGGAGGTTGCGGTGGTGGTGGTGGTGGTGGTGGTGGTGGTGGTGGTGGTGGTGGTGGTGGTGGTGGTGGTGGTGGTGGTGGTGGTGGTGGTGGTGGAGGTGTTGGGGGGGAGTGGTGGTGGTGGTGGTACTTCAGAAGAAGAACAAGAGGTATTTTGGATAATTTCCATGTGTACGTGTGTGTGTGAGTGCGCGCGCGCGTGTGCGTGTGTGTGTGTGTGTGTGTGTTTGTGTGTGTGTGTGTCTTTGGACTAAAAATTCAAGAAGGAAAAGTATGTTACATTATACTCAAACCGTGTGTTCAGCATTCTAAAAGGATGTTTCACGTAGATTTTAATGAAAACCTACCGACTCAAACCACTTTTTAACTGGAAAAAGCCTAGTAATTTTAGATTCTGCCAAAAAGAACTCTAAAATTTCTTATTAAAACCTCACAATATGGTACCTTATGATTTTATATTTGAGATATTCTCATGAAAAATATCTTATCTTGAATTACTAGGGAGCAACTTCTGAAGACTAATTATGTATGGTTATTAAACCACATGATGTGTATGAAATCTTACTACACAAAAAATATGGTTCTCTCTCATTATACTTGGATTAACTATTTCCGAGATATTCATCGTTGTTTCATAGAATTTCGAAATCATTACATAGTGGCACACTCTGCAAACTTAAAGCAATTAATTTCATGGCCGGGATTCGAACCTCAAATTTAGATCTCTCCTTAATTATTCTCTTGTGATTTGGAATTGCATGGACATATACACGTAGGTATGCACACTAAATCGTTTCATTCGAAACAAGTTCGCGGTAAAACATGCGAGGTTTCTCGAAGATTTGAGATATCACAATTCAAAGGCGACTTGAGTTTCCTAAATCCGATTCAATTTTACGATACTGTGACCAATGAGAGCACTAATATCTGCTAATAATCTTTACTTAATACAGGTTTAATAAATTACGTATTCACTATACTATTTGCTGACAATAAAGTTATAAGTGCTGGAAATGAAATTACAATACAAAACGAAGCACTTTAAATGAAAATTATTGTGAAACGATTTAATTTTAGAATATGGCCTCAAAAGGCAAAATTATTGGCCTCTTTGGTACTATATATAGAAATAAGGCAATAAGTTCGCAGAGAAAGTAACAAAGGCGGCCTCAATGCCTGGTAAGTGACATGCTTGCTTCAGTTTCCAGCGGTTCCGGGTTCGATTCCCAGGTGGAGAGTGCAAATTTTTCTTTAACCAGGATCAGTTTCCTCCTCTCTGGCGTCTGCAGTGTAAATCCGTGCTAATTTTAATGTTTGAAAATAAAATCCAACATAAACAAGAACAATTAATGGAACAGAAGATGAGTGAACAGTACTCCTGATGAACGATTTATTTCAAGGCAAAACCACCAATATGAACTTACATGTTAAACTAAAACACACTAACCAATACGCATTGAGGCATACTGTTGAAAAAATAAAGGGGAAAAAATAAAGACACTTGTAACAGATATAAGCGTTGTGTTTTTATTAAATGGTACAATTGGTCTCAAGTATTTTGTTTATTTCAATTAATTATTGGCTAATTCTTTCAGTTCTTAGTTATCACCTTGAAACTGTGCTAGTGGTTTAAAAATTCGCGTTCATATATGATGTGATCCTTGTTATAATAAATGCATCGCATTAAACTTGATGAAATCTAATAAGGAGTCGAAAGTATGTAGTATAATTGCGGATAATTATTTTAAATACTTATTAATATAGTTACAAAGTAATAAATAATTACTCATATTATTTTTAATACTATTATATTTAATATTATTAAAATTAATATTATTTACATTAATTATTAAATAGTATCCCAACATGTTAAATATGTTGTTAAGAAACAAATGTATTGCTGCTAAAGAGTTTTCAGAAAATATTATGCCGATTTTAAGCTTGGGTGAGAATGAATCAAGTAGCAATGCCTGCACTTCACAAATTCTTAATCTATGTATGTCTAAAATAAGCAGCGTAAATTTTGACGTGTAAATACCACAAATTACTTTTTTATCACTCAAGATGACCGTGGAAGAAGAAATACTGTGTCAATATCGAGCTCCTGAAAATTCTTTAAATAGTATAATTGAAATTGTTAATGGTGATGAAAGCATTAAGAAGGGGCAAGAAGTTATTCTTGATCACGTAAGTAAAGTGAAATAATCGTTAGACTACTTTAAGGCTGTTTCAGAACAAAATATTTATGCTCTACAACCTACCTTTTCCAAGCTTCTTATTCGGATGTGACAAAATCTGTGGTAAATGAAACTAAACATTTAGTGATTGTAACTCCAAAGGACCAGAATAAAGTCGCAGACAGTTCGCAAGCTTTGCAATTAATGCTAACAAACGTAAAATCGGTTACAGTAGGGGTTAAAGGTACCAAGAAAGCTAGAAACAAAGCTATTATATTAGAGCTTCTATCCGAGGCGAAATGTAAAAGGCTTGCTCAAGAAATGGAATCAAATCCAGAACTGAATATCAAGATCCCCAATAAGTTAAATCCCAGGCTTATCATTCACGGTATTGAAGCTGATTCTCCTGAAGATCAATTGATTGAATCTATTAAACAACAAAATCCAAGAATCAAAGAGTGCCTTCTAGATCATTTCGCCACAAACAAAATAAAAATGTTGGCAAACCTGACATCAAGTTGTATGGTGCATGTGTTTCTTATAAGACAGAAGCAAATTTTCTGGGAGTATGGGTAGATCAGCATTTAGACTGGGAATCACACATAAAATATCTAGTAATGAAGTTAAATAAATTCTACTTCTCATTAAGAGTAATAAAAAATGAGATGTATGCAAGTGACAGGAGAACCTTACATTTTGCATATGCACAAAGTCTAATGAGGTATGGCATTATGTTTTGGGGGATAGTAAAGACAGTCACTTGGTTTTTAAAGTACAAAAAAGGATAGTTAGATGCCTAATGTCAGGAAAAAATATGACTCCTGCAGGAACTTCTTTAAGGAATTAAAAATCTTGACTCTGCCCAGTCTGTATATATACTGTTTGCTATGTTATACAAAACAAAACCTTGAAAATTTCACCACAAATAATCAAATACATCATCATAACACCAGAGGTAAAACAGACTTAAGAACAATAACACATAGAACTACACTTTATTCCAAAAGAGTTAGATATTCAGCAGTCACTCTGTATAATAAACTACCGGCCAATCTGAAAAACATAAAATCCATGCGGCGTTTCAAGCTATCGTTGAAAGAAATTTTATTAAGTGATTCATATTATGATATAAGTGAATTTCTAGATACACTGTAGCTGGCCATATAATTGTATATATTTGTGATGCATTTTAAATGCTGTGTAGTTGTAGAGCCATGCAACTATATATATTTATGAGTTCATGCTTAGATCTTATTAATTACACTTGATGCAACTTATTTTTTATACTTATATTATTTGTATTGTTCTAAATATTTGTATTGACGTATCCAATGTCATTGTATTGACTTAACGGATGAATAAAACTACTACTACTAGATCCTTCACAATTCATCCAGAAGGTATTTCTTAGAAAGACCAGGAAAGGAGATTCACAATATCCCGTGATTGAAACTATTCCTATTATCTATAAGGCAGTGAAGCAAGCGGAGAAACTGTATATTGGATACTCACGCTGTTCAGTATATGACAATATTCATGTGATAAAATGTCATAATAGCACTGGCTTCCGACACGTGGCTGCTAACTGTCAATCACTTAAAATTGTTCTTATTGTGCAGAAGATCATGATACTAAAGCATGTCCTAAAACGAATATTGAATGCATTAATTGTAAAAACTTTAATAATAAAGTGATAAATAAGAAAACTAATTTTACTGCATCCGATACTAACCATCCTGCTAGCTCTTCTGACTGCCCAGCCCATAAAAACATTGTGGAAATAATAAGATCGAAAACAAATTATGGCCGAACTCCACATATATCAATATAATTTACATAAATCAATACTACCCACTAAAGAGCTAATAACTGTCTCTAATCACTGCTCTAGCACAGATTTTTGCACAAACAACTCAATTATTAAAGTTCTTTGTGTACAAGAACCCAATACAAAAGAAAATAGAATAACTGGATTTAATTTACCAACTTTTACAACTGACAACAATAGCGGAACAATACTTGCTGGCATCATTAGTGAATATCAAAATATTATAAAATTAAGCCAGCTTTTTTCTTTCGATTGTGTCCTAGTTAATATCGCTAATGGTGGAATGAATATATATGTGTATTCGGTATACTCTGATTCTGACAAGGATATAGAAAATGATCTTAACTTACTGACTGAAATATATAATACTGTACAAGGGTATCCGCTAATCATTGCGGGAAACTAATTCGAAGCACACTGCTTGGAATAGCCCCTTTACTGATTCCCGTGGAAGAACAGTGAATGACTTTTGTAGTGTAAACACTCTGTATATACTAAACGAAGGATATACTCCAACTTTTCGAAGAGGAAGTTCCACAAGCTTTGTTGATATCGGTATGTGTAATTCGCTTATGCTACTATATGTTACTTCATGGAATATAGATGAAAATACCCTCTCAGACCATAGCCTTATTACGATTAAACTTAATTTTAATCATACTGTCAACACTAATTTCAACAATAACTCTTTAACACGTTTATATAAAACTAATAATGTGCTTTGGTCACATTTTCATCTTGCAGTTAAGGAAAATATTGATCACCTATTAGATGAGTTGAAAAAAGTGAACAGACCCCCACTCTTGAATTACTTCGTCGATAAGTTAACCAAGTGTATTTCGTTCATCTGTGATTCGCATCTCCCAAAAACAACAACAAAATGCTGTAAAAACCAATGGTGGAACTCTGAGCTTACAATAATGAGGAAACGAGTGTTGGCGAGTCAATGAAGATTCAAACGTGCCAAATGCGAGCTACTGCGAATAAAATATGAAAAGACTTACATTATGCTAAGAGCTGAATATAAAAAAATGCTCTTAAATGCGAAATTTACCAGCTGGAAAACATTCTGTACAGAAAAAGTCAATCCCTGGGGAATTGTGTACAAATATACACGGAATTCAAAAAGTTTAAATAATACCTTAACAACGTTGCAGACTGAATATGGGTACATTGCTAATGCAATACAAAACTGCAAATGTATTAGCGAGCAAATTTTTCCCAGATGATACTGAAAATGATGAGAACCAAAGAGGGATCCGACCTGAGGCGGAAACTGAAACTGTTGCATCGGATGACTTTCCTTTTAATTCTCCTGAGGTGGAATGAATAATATTAAAACAAGGTGACCGTAAAGCTCCAGGACATGATGCTTTCAGTGCCAATATAATAAAAAATGTGCATTATATACATCCAACTCTCATAACGAAGATTTACAATTAATGTCTAGAATTAGGTGTGTGCCCAAATTAGTGGAAAATTTAGGTTGTGAAAATTATACCCAGAACTCATGTAAATAATAAAATGACTGCTGCTGCTTACAGACCAAAAAGCTTGCTACCTATGCTAGGCAAATGCTTAGAAAATCCTGTAATTAATCGTGTAATGTATCATACACTAAACCATGGCTCAATTAGTGATCTTCAATTTGGTTTTATGGCTCAAAAATCAACTGAAATGGCAGTATATAAGGTAGCAGACTGGACGAAAAATCTATACCTAAATAAACAATCTGGTGTTTTAGTCTCTTTAGATGTAAGTGGTGCTTTTGAACATGATTGGTGGCTCAAGATTTTACATGAATTGAAAACTAAAAAATTCCCAAAATATTTATAATTTAATCGTGAATTATTTTATAGATCGCAAATCCTCTCTTACTGTAAATGGAGAAACCATCACAAAGGAAGTCACACGCGGCTGCCCCCTAGGATCTAAGTGTAGTCCAGGTTTTTGGGTTATATTGTATGATGATCTGTTACAGCAACAACTACCGTCAAATTGTAGTATTTTTGCTTATGCAGCTGATGCTTTACTACTTGTTAAATCAAATGATGCTAAAATCCTTTAAGAAAGAACTAACGAAGCACTTAAAATAATGCACTCATGGGGAATTAAAAATAAACTTATGTTTAATCCCTACCAATCCTTGGCGATGATTGTCACCAGAAGAAGAAAAATGGAGCCCATTACTCTTACCATCAATAACGTCAACTTGAAGGTGATTTCTACGGTAAAATACCTTGGCATTATACTGGATTGTAAATTAAAATTTTGATCACACTTTGATTATATTGCTGAAAGAGCCAGCAAGCTTCTTGGTGCCCTCGCAACAACAAAAAATCCACCTGAGGTCTGAATTCTAGTATTATTAAAATTATATATCAAGGTGCTGTAGTACCCCTAATTTTGTATGGTGTATCTGCATTCCAGAATGTTCTTAATAAAAGTGGGCAGTTAAAAATCTTGCACAAATTCAAACGTTATTCCTCCTTCGCATAATTTGAGGATATCGCACAATCTCCACTGATGCAGCTCAGATTATAGCTAACATCGGACCTTTGGCTCTCACTGGTCTATCGACAGCAACTATTACGAATTTAGGACATGAACGTGAATGTGCGTCCTATCTGTCTCACTTAAAACTACATATCCCGGATCATCCTACCACAGCAGGACACCCATCAAGTTTTGTAACCTGTTTAAAGGAAATGTGTAATTTCCATGATTATTACACATATACAGACGGTTCGCGTTACCAATTTGAAGAGAATATATCTGCAGTAGGATGTGATTTTTTGTTTACGAAAAGCAAGCGGAACTAGCTTACTCCATGTTTAAATTGTCACCTGAATATTTTGTATTCCAGTCGAAGCTCTTAGCAATTAAAGAAGCTATAAAATAGTGTACTGTTAATGCGAACAGTGCTCGTATTCTTAGTGATTCACAATTAGTTCTACTCGCTCTCAATGATAAATAAAATTTAAATTCATTAGCAAATGAAATCAGAACCTTGCTTGAAAATCAACTGGGGCATATTTGCATGGGATGGCTTAAAAACACAGGGGAATTTTAGGTAACGAGAGAGCTGATTGGCTAAGAAGGCTGCAGAATCCAATCTTACTGTGATATACCCTTTATGTCCTATTTCTAATGTAAGGAGAATAATACATCAACATATTCTTGAAGAGTGGAACCAACAATGGCTAAAAACTCCAAGTGGAAGTTTAACAAAAACATTATTTTTCCCTAGTGTATATGGCAGAGGAAAATGTGAAACTCTTGTACCAAATTTTGTTTTGACACAATTTTTAAGTGGACATTGTAATTTTGTTGAATACTTAACACGCTTTACTTAACATCCAACCCCGTGTGCATGTGTGGTGAAGAATTTCAAACTGTGGTTCATCTCCTTTTCTGTTGTCCCATTTTCTGGAGAGAAAGACAAGAATTTATATTCACGCTAGACTCTCTAGGAACTGAACTTTCTGCTCCGCTCACATCTTTGCCAATGAAGCCGCAACAGTATAGGTACTTCATGATGTTTATAAACTCAGTGTTTAAAAGTCTGAAATGGTTTAAATTAATATGCATCAGATTAAAACATCCTTCTTCCTTCTAGCATTTAAAATATTTTTGTTAAAATGGTATATTTTCATTATCAACTGTAACCATAATATACCACTGTGTAAAATAGGGTTCAATAAATCTAGATAAAAAAAAATACGGTTATTGTATACTAGAGTAGCAGCTGGTCCAAACTGTACTGCCCAGAAGAGCATGAACTGTAAAAAAGGATGAACACTAAAGTGGGAGAATCAAAATTATAGTTTAAAACACTAAATTATCATGCGCCATCGCTTGCTCTGCCCGTGTAACACATTTGCCGAAGTAGTTGCCGCATCTGCGCGGCGTATGGCACGCTCTATCCTTTCATTTGGAGGTCCCAAATATTAATAAATTATACTACAGTACTAAAACATATTAAGCTAAAGTTATTAAATTCCTGTTTTGTCAGGATTTTTGTTATGTTTGCTAATTTTAAGATTATTCTGATGAATAATGAAATCGAATATTCCATTACTCTCATGCATAGTTCCGTCCATCCACCTATCCTTTCTTTCCTCAATCCATTACATCGCTACAAGTCAAGGTAGTAAAAACGTATAAAGAAGAACAGAAGTAGCGCTAGTTGCCAGAGCAAGCAGACGTAGTCAGGACAAGCTTCAAAACTGTACTTCTCTGAAAAGAATATACACAGAACCGGGATCAAACCTGAGCGGCCATGTCGAGAAGCGACTGGTCTAACAATGTGTCCATGGCACCGTCTATAAGTTATACAATATTATAAATAGCATCCTTTCGAATGTGTTAAAATTAATAGGCTAGTCCCAAAAATTCAACATGTAAATGTCTATAATTTTATGGTGAATATCTGTAATATATAGTAGGTTAATTAAAATTGGAGGTATCATTTCTTTCACATTAGCCGTGTGTAGGCTGTTTCAATGAATAGAGCCAGACTGAAAAATTCAACTTTAATCTAATTAAAATTGTATTGGCTGGCTCCGTAGCTCAGTCGGTAAGGCACCTGCCTGCCGTGCTAGGGGTCCCGGGTTCGATTCTCGGCGTTGAGGGGATGGGATTTTTCTCCGACCAAGATAATTCCTCAGCTACCCCAGAGTCTGGAAGTATGAGTGAGAGTGCGAACGTGATCTAATGATTAAAACCCAGCAAATACGAGTTAACACCTTTGATATGTTCCAAAGGAGAACGGCCGCCGATATGACCATTGGAGTTGAGGGCGGGGTATAAATGGAACAAATAAAAAAATTGTATCAAGGTGTGTAGTGTTTAACGCCCGCTTTTACTACATATGGCACTGGTGATACATGAGATGAATTTGGAGCACCGGTGGAATGAAATGGCAGGGGAAACCGGAGGTCCTGGAGAAAACCCGCCCCAGCGCCGTGTTGTCCATCACAAATCTCACTTTGCGGTCGCCTGAAATCGAACCCGGGCCGCCTTGGTGAGAGCCAAGCGGTCTAAGCACTGAGCCACGGCGCCGCCTAAATTGTATCAATTTCGTATTCATGCGAATTTCGATTTTGTGACATGCTGTTCACAAACATGATTATCAGTTTTATACGTAAATATTAATTAATATGGAGCTTGGTCGCGTGAATATCTTATTAATCCTAAGAATACCAGTTCTTCCTATAGTTAAATTTAGATTTCAAGTAGAAATACTTTAATGTTTTTGAGGGACAAGAAACCTTTCCAGAATTTAACAAATAAAATATTGAAGCTAAACGTGTTGATAGTTTAAAGTATATCTTTGGTCTTAAAACATGTTTTTCCTAACAATGCGATTTTGGATTCAGTGTTCCTTTAAGCATATAAAAGTATTTCTTGTAAAATCACGTTATTGAATTTGTGGGCGGAATGAAATAAATGTTATATGTAATATGTACATATTTGAGAGTGTAAAACTATCAACAGAGAAATAAAGGTAAAATTATTTAAAGCAGTTGCGCTCTATACAGTTCTGAATGAAACTAAGTTTTGGATACTCTAAGTAATAGATGTAAGAAGGCTCGTTTCAAATAGCATAAATAAAGGTTTTTTGAATTGTAGAATACCTAAAAGAATTACAAACAACAAAAATATACCACCTGTAATAAAGGTAAACGAATGATTGCCTCATTTAAATCGAACGGATAACAATAGAATACCAAAATAAATCACATGTACAAGACAGCCAGTCGTAAATAAAAATCAACAGGGCAAACAATAAGAATATGCTCGGATAAGCGTTTTTAAAGCTAACATGTGTTTAAAGACGAAGAATACCATGATGGCGATACTGGTGATTATGATAGTGGGGTAGAGTGATGATATTGTATATTACATATTATTGCACTTTTGGATACAACTTGAAATATCTCATATATGCACTCATATGACCACACCTACTCAATCCTGTACAAATTATTCTTACAAACTCTTATTCTTTTATGTCATGTGCATTAAAATAAACATTTACAGAAATTTTCTCACTTGTATGTTCCCTTGAAGGTACAGTGGGAATATAGTGATACAGCATACTTAAGCGATTGTTTTGACCGCGAAACCATTAGTGCTCTAGCTCTTCAACATCTTTCTGTGATGAATTCAGTAGTC
This sequence comes from Mantis religiosa, assembly GCA_030765055.1. NCBI lineage: Eukaryota > Metazoa > Arthropoda > Insecta > Mantodea > Mantidae > Mantis > Mantis religiosa. Next base: position 230,535,295 of record CM060948.1, read on the forward strand.
AATGTTTCATAGATTGTGATATGTCCTTTAGACATTTCTCCATCTTTTTTGCACAGATGGCAATTTCAAATTCTACGTGTTCCTGTTTTACACTGTTTTGTGAGGCAGATCTGCACAGTAGCTAGTCTAAATTAGACCGCTGTCACTTTACAAGGAATTTTTGGTATGCTTCTGGTTTCTGTATTAGAATATACATGTTTCATAATTCCATTTGTGATGTAGTTAATAGACTTGCTTAACTTTATATATATTAACTAATTATTCATATTCTGGATGTGAAAAGTACGTTTTTCGCTGCCTTTGGTTAATAACTTTGACACTTTATGCAAAGAAGTCTGCAGCTTCAATCGCAGAAGCTTTACAGTGAGCAAATATCTACTCTAAATAAGCTTTTATGTATCTTTTGAAGTTTCTGAATCATTTTGTGTCATTTTTAAGTTGGTTTTATATTACTTTTTATATGAACTTTTTGCATAAATTGCAGCTTTAGAATCTGAAAATATGACACAATTTTAAATGCATATATTGTAATAATTGCTAAAGGACTTCGTTATTTATACATGAAAATTAGTTGTACGACTTTCAACACTGACAGAATAAAATGCACGTCCTGTAGTTTCTGAATTTCAATTTTACTACTAGGGATCCATCTGTGTGTTTAGGTAACCGTTTCTCTGGTGCCTTATCTTTTGTTCGCAGACTTTAATTTTAATACCGTTGGTAAAAGCTTTGAACTTTCATATCTTTAAACTGATTCTTTTAAATATATTAAAGCTTTAGCGTCAATATAATGTATTTTAGTGCTGGTCGCATGTGAGGCTTTAAAATGCTGTTCTTTGAGTGACCAGGAAGAGGAGGAGAACAAGAAGAAGAAACACTTTCCATTTCAGATAATTGTAAGTATTTAAAAATCCAGTCCAAAAAGAGAGGAGTATCTTTCAAGCGTAAAAATTGCATAATAGAAAAAATTTTATTTAACAGATGTACATACTATATTGAGATATAAAGCTTTTTGCGGTAAGATTTTGTTCACTTGTTATACAAAATTCATCTATAGTGAGGAGTTCTTCAGAGGGTAAATTCAGACCATGCACACAGACTTTTTCAAAAACTGATTATTACTTATACTCTTTTACCCCCGCTCACGCCCTTTCGTTGTAGTAACTTTAAATCCAAACAGAATTTCAGGAATAAGCAAGCACGTGTGTTATACTTTTACATAAACTATCCTTACTAGAGGAGAGACAAAGTGTTGAAGCTGTGCAAAGTATTCTATATCATGATTTAAATAAAATGCGTTTTAGAAAATATAAAAAATAAAAATCAGATCGAGTTTCGCTTTTTTGCACCCACTTTACTGGTAAGAAAAAGGATACTCAAAAACTTTCGTTGAAGTTCTCTTGTGTTTAGGGTTCCGTTGAACATTTTGATGTGTGCGCGTACTACTTTCTGTTGATTTTAAGCAGTAAAATAGAAAAATGAATAATGGACAGATACTCAATTTCATATTCATTCTATTTAAGCCATTTGTCTTTGATTGCGTGTAAATCCCTATTAGAAAATGAGTCCAGGGTCCGTGGAGCTTAGAGTTACCCGACATTCGTCTTTCAGGGTAAGGGAAAATCCCGGAAAAACCTTATCCAGGTAACTCACCCTGATCGAGATTCAAACTCGGGACCTCTTGAACGTGAGGTAGACATGATACCATCTACTAAGGCGGGCTTTTGTATAGTTTTTTATACTTGAAATATTTAACCAGTTTTAAATGTTGTTAAATTCTTAACAATGACTTATTGCCAAAATGTGGAACTCATTACAATAAAATATGATATTACTTACCCTTTTAATAAGCTTTAAATATTCTGCTTTAGATGTAAGTACTTTCCGAGCTCGCCATCTGAAATACATGCTTAGTAGTCCGCGAATATTACATATACTATTTCCACTGCAAGTTCTTGTCACTACGAGATGACGTTTGAATGGTGTGTCGGAATATGCAACTTATCACTTGAAGGCGTATGGAAGCGGCGGACAGATTTGATGGTAAATCATCCGTATCATGAAGATAGCTGCACTGGAATCAGAATTTCCTTCTATAAGTTGCCTTTTGCTTCGGGCAACTTCATTATAAATTGAGAACTATCTAACGATGCTCAACGCTAAAATAACGAACTAGTGAACAGATACGTTGGGCTTGAAACTTCATTCTCTTTACACGAACACGCAAAGGAAAAATAAAAATAATTTATTTCTTCTGCTGACATGAATTGCTCTAGTAAAACATCATCTCACAAACCTTTTTTCTTCTTTTATTTTATGTAAATCAATACAAACTTAGGAAGAAATTGCCTTAGTGCAAATTTCCTTGTAGATACAAGGGGAATGAGGGATGGCAGTAGGCTTTGAGTGAGTCAAGTCTTTTATGAGCTGGTCGCTATGTGTAACGGGAATTAGGTGCTGATGGGAAGAAGCTCCGCGTTGCGGTGATCATGTGGAACGGGATTACTCTCACCTGATGTCGTCCCGCGTTGTGACTGTTGTTGTGGGTTGTATTCAGCTCACCGGGAAGACGATGACGAAACCTCAAGCTGTTAACTCCTTTTGGTCCAATCTGGCACTCTGATATATCGATGTGTATTAAAAATTTCCGGATCTGCTTCAGTCTGAGGTATGAGAACTTGAATTTTCAAACGTGGTTGCGAATGAAAGGATGCATTTTCTAAATAAACTTCGATACCAATAAATTCGTTTTACTTTAAAGATATCAAGATGTTCAATTTAATTTGTATTATTTATACAATTTGTCGTATGAAACTTGACAATAATATTGTACACCTTGATTACAATTAACAGAAAACGGATATTAACTCCTTTACAAGGTTTCGTCGCGGCACTGAATTTACGTCTGTTCACCGTAACGTTCTTCCTTCGAAAGAAGCTTTCTTTCCTCACTGTTCTCCCAAAATTATTGATTTTTCCTTCTCTCGTTGCCATCACTACCAATCAAAAACGTAATTTTACTGGTCCACGTCACACTACAGAATCTCATTTTTAAAGCTACCTATCATAAAATATCCACATCCTTTCATTTACATGTTGCGTCATCTCATGACCTACTGAATTTTAACAATTTCCTTTCTTACTCATTTTAACATGCTCATATTGATCTTTACATCATTAAACATACTAAACAATTTTACTACCCTTGGAACCTAAACCAAAACAACGATTACATAGGTTTAAAATTCGTTATATTTGTATGGCCAAAATATTGAACGAAAAAAACAAGCTAATTGTTTGAGAAAAGTATACCTGAGTATTTAAAAATTCAAACCAATAGTTTTAAGTCCGCAAATACTCTACATTAACTATATATCCGTTTCTTTTCGTATAGTGCTTTTTGTCTAACTCTTTTGGTTTACTGATTACCCAAAAGACATTTATAATGAAGAGGGCTTCAGAGACTATTTCATTCATATTACTTTTTCCACGCATTCTAAAATAAAGTATACAAAAGAGTATTCCTTTATCCACTACATGCTAACCCAGATAAACATTTGTGGGACTGGTTGTATTATATCTTCATTAATTGGTACAATGGGAAATAGTGGAATACAGTAGGCCTTAGTGATAGTCAAATCTTTTAAGAGCTGGTAAGAGGTATAATTAAGAGGTAGAAGAGGTAGAAGAGATAAAAGTAAAGGACTGACGACTCTTCATTTCAAGAAACTATAATAATTTAAAAGTAGATTTCACGAATAAAAAATATCTCGAAAATGGTTAACTACAAGCAAATGTGTTTGACGTTAAGTGTGAGATTTAATGAAATCTACACGTCTTTGTATTAAGGTTTCGTCTAGCTCTTACCTAATGATTACCATTTATGACACCAATGAGAATGAAGAGGGCTTTAGAGCCTATTACCAGACAATTCTAGGCATACATTGCCATAAATATATATTTAAATATGACATTTGAATAAATATCATAGTAAAAAATTAAAAGTTTTTTCAAAGTATTTCACGTAAAGGGTGATAGATGTTGGGGCTTAACTTTAAAATCGGCATGTATTGTCATTGGAATATACTGAACTTAAATGTTCTTTACCCGATTTTTCGATTATGAGTTCTTCAACTTTAACACTTACTCTTTCACTCCTGCACTTAATCTCCCTCTCACTCACACAGACCTGTTTAAAAATGATCTTTTTTGTAAGAGTTTACATTTTATGTCATATTTATACAGTACTCCTGCACATATTGTTGCTGTGCAGTATCAGAGACTTTTTTAAGTATAAATTCTAAACAACGGGTGTATCAAACCGCAAGGTTTTCGCATACGTCCTCCTAGCCCTACTGGTATGTGGCTTAGTTATTACTTCAGTTCCTCTTGTAAAGTTATTTTTATGGCATGGCTTCCTTGGTGTGCGAGACTTTGGCTGTGCGAGTTCATATCCTCATTTCACCCTTTTATCTCGAGGCTTTAATTTCATTGTGTTGTGTTTCTCTCAATTAAAAACTTATTTTTAATTCACTAAGGTATCAAACACGGAGGCGGATTACGTGCGAAAACAATTAGGCAACTCTTGCACATGGAACCTCACGGGAAGCAAATTATACGTACAGCAGTGTAAAACAGCTGTGTCAGAGTTGATAAGGCAGTAAGGCGGCCGATGGATACTTAACTCCTTCCGTACATCGCAACACTAATGCTAAAATCTGATGTGTTTTGCTCACTAGATTGTATCTAATCATTCTAGTAAAATTGATGCCTGTCTTGATACATATATGCAGGACGGCTTGGCCTTCACCGGAAGCTAAAGATACCAATTATTCTTGTATAACTTATTCTTTCAAATGCTTATTGTTTGAACTATTCAGTCTAATCGAAATATAAATAACTTAATAAGTTCCCATTTCATCAAGGTGCAAAGTTGTTTATGAAAAATTGACACACCTATTTCTTTAAATATTCGACTGTACATTTACTCAATGAACACTTTATAACGTCAAATTGAGCAGGAAGTTCGGGAGTTTGATTCCATGTTACGAAGTGCTCAGATATTTATTCTTAATTTCTTATATCTGTCCCTTTCCTTACTGTTAGTAATCAATTCCTAAATTTTGTTCTAGTCGGTGAAAATGTTGGACTCTTCCTAGTGAAGGGCTCTTCCACGGCTCTTCTTAGTGAAGCAATAATTCCACGTTTGATGATGTAAAAGAACGACTCTAGAAGTCACGCGAAATTCACTGAGATGTTTGTCGCAGAAGGCTGAATACACATACTCTATGTGTCAGACTGCTACAAAAAGTGTAGGCTTAAAACCATAGCCAGTGGCAAGAAAACATAAATAATGAAACATCAATAACTCCGTACTTCTTATAGGGACATCTAATTTCCAAACATGCTTCTTAATTTGATTTTAAAACTGCTCATTGAGTTAATTTCCATCCGAATAATTAATAAAATAAATGTGTCAGTTCTGCATAAACATCTTTGTGCAAACATTGAAAAACAAATGTAGTAATAATAGAGTGCTTCGGAAATGGTCAACTTAGAAAAACTCATTTCAACATAAAATGATAGTATTTAAGTTAATGGATTGAAATTAACCGTTCTTTCAGACTAGTCATGTATAGACTAAGGTTTTGGATAGATAGAATCAAACTGAAAAATTCAATGCCATAACCGGGATTTGAACCACGGATTTCCTGGTTTTCGTCCAGTCGCTCTTACTTATTGAGCTACCGTGGCCTACGTGCCGTCATGACATTAAATTCTCCAATTCATTCATATATTTTCCTGGTGTATTGGAGAGTTTAATGTCGTGACGGCACGTTGGCCTTGGTAGCTCAATAGGTAAGGGCGACTGGACGGAAACCAGGAGATCTGTGGTTCGAATCCCGGCTATGACATTGAATTTGCCAGTTTAAATCAATCTATAAAATGTTAGGTTTAACGGGTTGTAGACCTTTCTGTAGTAATATTTTTAATATTTTTATATCTCTTACCTTGACTATTTATGCAAAAGTCATTCAGAATAGAGGAGACATAAAAGGTTATTTTCAGAAAATGCAAGAACTATACTTATTTTCGATAACAGTAGTTTTACTATTCTTTAAAAGAAGTATTTTTATATTTAATTAACATTAATCAAGATGAATATTTGTACAAATGCTTTAATTTATGTTTCCTTGAGGTAAAAGGCGGATAAGAAGATACAGTAAGCCTAAATGAGAGTGAAATACTTTAAAAGCTGGCCGCTATGAGAGAGCTTTGAAATTCCGTTTTGTTTTCAGAACTAGCTTGGTAGAACAACCGAATAACGATCTCCCAATTGGGAAAGGTATACGTATTACAAAATGCAAGCCATTACCATGGAATATCTCGGAATGGGTTAACTCCAAAAAAGGAAGTTGATTGGACATAAATTATGTGTATTTACTGAGGTCTACATTATTCATTTAGTACTATTTTGATTATCTATCACCTACGGTTTACCAGCAATACAAAAGTAATGCAGAATAAAACGAACTTCAAAGATATTTTGAAAAAAAAAAATCAGAAAATACGTTAAAATACCTATTTAAATCAAAATCGCTACAGGCGTTTTCCATAAGATAAAATGTTTAGAACAGTTTTGAACGTACAGGGTAGTTTGGTGTGGGGAAGGTTTTTGAAAATATTGGTTTCGTAACTTTAGAAGACGCTGAAATTAAGTGCCAATTTTTTAATTAACCAACTTTCTCCACACACATATACACACGAACATTTTTCTAAAAATGCGTTATTAGAATCTGGGGACCTCACAATGTGAATTTAAGGAGAAACCGTTATATTGACTTTGTGGAATGAGTGCAGCACCTTTTATACTTGTTATGTACATGGCAGAGAAAGCAAAACAATTACTTTATATAGGTATCTTCTTAAACGTAACATTAAGAATTCTAATTAATACTTTAATCATATGTAGCACTTATAAAATCAGCCAAAGCTGACATTACAGCTCCTTTTTTCACGCCCCAATAGTTTACTTTCACCACTATATTCTCTTGATGCAATTTTTAACTGCCATTGTGTCAATTGAAAAGTTGTATGAGCGCTGGCTTAGAAATCTCACGTTTCAGGTTTCAAACCCGGCCCAGATGGTTGCATTTTAATTGGACTTGAAAGCGATATCCTGATGCCAGTAGGTTCACTGGCATGTAAAATAAGTCCTGCGGAAAGAACTTCCGTCACACTGGCGGCGCTGATATAGCTCTATGTAGTTTACAGCATCATTAACAAACACTCGCGAATATGCTGGCTTATGTAACTTTGGGTTAAGAGTTCCAGAATGTTTTGAAGGCAGAGAGAAGGATTAACCTTGTAGAATATTCTCATTAATTGACGATAGCGCTCCTTATGTATGCAGTTGGCGGTGGCGCTACTAATCTCTCGGTTATCTCTCCAACTACCGACGCCTTCCTCCTGACTAGGTCATAATCTGTGCGTAGCAATATTTCTGCAACATTATTTTAAATTATAGGCTTTCTTCACACGCAGTCATAGATATTATCGGTCTACTTTCCAAATTCAGTTGTCAAAATTTACGTTAACTTAATGAATTTTTGTAAATACACAATAATTCCTGTAAACTAGTGATAATTATATACATTTGACAATCTCCATTTCAGCCTATCCGCACAATGTTACTTAGCAAATTTTATATTAAGAAATATCAATAACAAGTGAAGAAGGCGGTCCAGCACCTTTTAATGGTCTGTGATTTTAAATAATTACACTACCCAGCAAAACAAAATCCATACCTCCGTGATAAAACTAGATGATTCTGAAGTGAAAAGATGTGCTGATTTTGCAAATGACCACAGAAATCTCCTACTACGTCAGGTTAAAAATATATGAAGACATATACGGTTTCAAATAAGATATTAAGTTGCATTTATTATTGTGATATAATGATATATGGTGTTGTATGAATTATAGTTAATTCAAAATGCTGCTTCATAGAGCTGCAATAATATTTGCACCATATATTTAAGTATACATCTGTAACTGTGCTTAAAAGTGTTCAGTAGCATGTAATTGCCTCTGTACTCCTTTCTGCTTTCCCTCGCAAGAAACCAACATCATTTCTAGGTCCTTACGACCTTGGTATCTCTTCCCCATGAAGGAAATTCCTGATGAAACTGTTCCCCGTGTGCATCACTAACGTCACTTAGATTTTCCGGAAGAGATATAAATGTGAATGGAGGAAAGGAATTTTAAAGACGTTCTACAACACATGTATTTGTAGTATTTTAACATATTTGAGACCAGTTTTATAGTTCTCTTTTTTCCTTTGTGTTTCCAGAAAAACCACACAGAGTCCCTGTAAATGATTGAAAAACTACTAATTCCACGGTTTTTAACCTTTTTCAAACAGTTTGTCCCTACGAGTTTCCGAACTTGACGTCCAGTAAAATTTCCGTCTTTCAAATTTGCATAGATTAACTATGGGAACATGCCCTGCAAATATGCAAATCCATCAGCACCCTTGTTGAATGACTAAACTAAATTATTTATTAGCCCAACTTTTATATCTAAGAGATGGAGAAATATCGCATCAGGTTGAACCAAAGATGCTCGTTTTACATTACTCTTTCCTGGAACATATTCCTGCATATATTGAACCACTGTTGTACCACAGTGTTTTTGCGTATCACGACTGTCTCACAAACAACAACAAAAACAGTAATACTTTGTGAAATCCCTTGATACTTTCCAACAATGAATCTTGAAGTTTCAAATATACACAGCCATATTTTCGTAACCTTCTTTAAGACCTACAGAATGGAGAACTGGAACATGCAAGTTCGTTACCATTATGAAGTAACACAGCCTTTAGGCTGAACTTTGATGAATATATAGAAATCGCCGGTCATATGGATTTTCTCAGTCATTGGTATCTATTCAGAAATATATATATATATATATATATATATATATATATATATATTCTCTTTCATATATTTTCCTAATTTCTGATGTCTATTTCGAAATTCTGTAATTTTCTAACCAACTACAAGAAATTTCCATTGTTACAGCCTGAAACCTAGAGGCTCAGATTATTCTTTTGACAAATTTAAGTCACTTGCCATGTTATTCAAGTCTACTTACTCTGCAAAATGTCTTTCACTCTCAGAATATTCTGGTTGAAAGTTACTATCTATTAAAGTAGAAACCTCTGGCTCATGGTACAACTCAGCCTGGAAATCACTATTTCCTTCACCGTTAGTGTCACTATTCAATGTGTGAGGGTGTCACGGAACAGGCACTTTTTCGCTATGTGGAGCCGCATGTATGGCAGAAGGAATATCTGGATACTGAAAGACGTGTTTACTTTTCCTAGACAGTCCAGATATATAAGGGGCGTTCAAAAAGAAACGAGCCGGAGTCTGGTACGCGCAAACCGTTGACAGGGTGGTAATATCGTGGCGTGTATAAAGAAGTGTTGTTCCGACCAGAGCGTGGAAGTACACAGCCCGTCGCTGGAGGACACGCGTGCATGTCACGTGACTATAAAGAGCTAGCAGCAGCATGCATCAATCGTCCAACGCTGCCAGTCCCATTGCAAACAGTGAAATTGAAGCTTCGAAAGAAGAGCTAAGAGGCGTTGTTCGTTTTCTGACAACGGAAGGAGTAAGGGGATCGAACATTCATTGACGAGCGTCACAAGTGCACGGTGAACACTGCATGTCCCTTGCAAGGGCCAAGGTGTGGCACAAGCGTTTCAGGGGAGGACGGGTGTCGTTAACTGATGATGCACCACACTGCATTACCGATGACATCGTCCAGCTGGTTGATACACTCATTACCCAGGACCGCCGACTAACACTGAAAGCCATAGCCGCCGTGGTCGGATTGAGCGTCGGAAGTGTTCACACAATCATGAAAGAACGACTGCTCCTGCAGAAAGTGTGTACCCAATGGGTGACCCACAATCTTCAACCACACCAGGAAGCATGTCGAATGGCCCATTGTCTAGGTCATCTGTGCTAGGGATGGGAATGAGCTCCTGGCACGAGTGATGGCTGTAGATGGGTCATGGTGTCGTTACTTCGAACCAGAATCAAAAGGACAAACTCTCCAGTGGAAGCCTCCAGGGCCACCACCACCATAAAGGCCAAGGTCATCCGCACAAATGCAGGAAAGGTTATGCTGACGCTCTTCTTTGACCAAGATGACCTCCTTTTTATACACTTCCTGCAGCACGGGACAACAGTGAATGTTCAGGATTACCTGCAGTCCTAGACCAACGTTCGCCAAGCGATCAAGGCTCTGAGGGGCAAACGATTCACCTCGGATGACGACGTCCAGCTGTACGTGCGGAACTGGCTCACGTCGCAGCCCCGGGACTTTCATGTGACAGCCATTCACCGCCTTGTGTCATAGTGGGACAAGTGTCTCAACAGCCAGGGCCAATACTTCCAACCTATAGGTACTGGTTTCTGTAATTATGTTCTTCGGCTATTTTCTTTTTGAATGCAACTTATATTTGCCATGTCGAAGTAACAATCATTAATACATTTTAATTTAAATTGTACAGCATACTGTCCTCTTTACATTTTGTAAACTTCTGAATAAGTCATCCTTTAGGGTAAGGGTAGGCAACCTATTAAACACATGTTACCGGCTTGTACGCTTTTTGATTATGTATATATAAAACATATAAACATTGTTACGTGATGTGACAAGTAACCATCATTTTCAGAATCTAAGTGTGAAAATGGACTAAATACACCTATTATTCTCGCAGAGGTAAATTTCATATTGGGTAGTGAAATTATATATAACTTAATTTGCGTTAACTTGATACAAAATGGATTATTTTGCCAATATTTCTTAAGTGGATTTCTTTTGAGAAACGCGATATATTCTTACTTATTTTCCAAATTATTTCTTCCTTCTCTACAATTGTGTCAAACAATACTCTACTCCTTTTGGAGAAAATTGTCCAACATTTTGATTCAGGAATGGAAACCATAGAATATCAGAGACTGCGTGGAAGTCTGTAATCTACTGAAATTCACGTCCTCTGTAGCGTTCAGAGTTAACGCTTGTTCCGATAAATCGATCTATTCTAGCTTGCCCATGGTTACTATCTATTGATCTTGCAGTGAATGACCACAACTCCACACAAATAATATATTAAAGTAAACTAGCCTGCTAACCGGTCGCTAATGTGATCGTTAAGAAAAGCTGTTGTCAGCTGTAGAGACCAAGGATGCAACCAGTTTCCTTAATGTTTTTTTAGTTTATATGTTTTAATGGATACATGGGGTGTGGACACCGATGTAAGACGAAACATAATCTTAGTAGGCCAAGGCAAATTAGGAAGGAAAGATGCCCGGCCCAATTTAAGGGTACATCTGCAGGATTTGGCAATTACCTATGAGAATTCAGGAAAATCTAGAAAAGGCCTAAGACAGGAAGTACAACCCGAGAGGGATTTGAGGAGTGGAACTCACGCTCTTAGGTCCATGCTTTAACGACCTCGGCTAGCCGTGTTTATTTAGGGTTGGTTATGTAACAAACGAAGCAGAGCGAGGTTTTCAGCTGAGCTGTTACTTGCCCACCCGTGACCTAGCCCGATGCTGCTTCACTTGATAGGAGGGGTAGATGGGAGAAGAGGCGCCATTTATTTAACAGCCTAGGGCATCTTTGGGCAGACGGTAGCAGAGATATCTTTCCTATGTTGCTGCTGCTCAAGTAGGCGCCCCTCATGTTAGGGGTGCGGGTGACTTTCGCACATATTGTGAGAGCTGTTTCACAATATAGGAGACGTCGGATTAAATGTTAAGAATACGTAAGTGAACTCCACGATTTGTGTCGCAGATGATCCTAAACTTCCTGTTCTACACACTATATGGTCTTTGAAAGGGTTTAAGCCATCGATTCCCGGACTCCAAGCCGTACCTTAACAGGAGCGTTAGAGTTGACGGCGAAGTGATTGTGTGCTGAAAGTTTTTTTTAATTTACGTCCGGCAACATTTGGTCATATGGGACGATGAATGAAATGGGTCCGGGATCCATGGAGCTTAGAGTTACCCGACATTCGTATTTCAGGATAACGGAAAACTCCGGAAAAAACCTTATCCAGGTTACTCACCCTGACCGAGATTCAAACTCGGGACCTCTTGAACGTGAGGCAGACATGCTACCAGCTACGTTACCGCGGCAGTCAGTGTGCTGAAAGTAAACCAAGAGAGTGTTCTGAGAAGTTCCACCGCTTTGACTTCTTATTGGAGTCAAAGACTCCAAAGACCTGGAGTCGAAGAACTTTATCCACATAAAGGTCCTGGATATCCTTTGTTAACATACAGAAAATATCCTACATTCCGCTTCTTTGTAAAAGGTCATAAAAGCAAAGTTCAACCAGCCACGCTTCTTCTGTACGAGGTGGTTCTTACGAATAAGATAAATTGAGGGCACTTTGACCGCACATTTCGTATATTCTCCTCCCTGCCCTCGCTCGCAACGTTGCTGTGTTGTCAAGTTATCCATTTTCCAGTTGGTTAGTGTGATAAGTGTACCTAACTGTCAAAAAACCGCAACAGCTGGAACACAAAATATGCAAAGGTTCTGGAAGGTTGAGTTAAAAATGGTCGACAACATAGCTATGTGACCAGTGGCTCCTCGCACACTGCAAGGTGATTGAAGTGCAATCTCCTCGAGCTGACAGAATGTTAGAGATGAATAGGAGCCTTATTCAGTGTTTTCAGGGGGTGCAATTTTTGAACCTTTTCCAAATGTTGCGAGAATAATGCATTCCACGATACCAGCTTAGGATTGGTTATGTGATTACGGTAGCACGGAGGATGGGATACAACGGCCGTAAATGCAGAGGTACATGTAGTTTTGTTTAGGGTAAATAGATATTGCTCATACAATCTCAGAATTCGTAATTATTAAGGTTCGAAATGAATTAAAACTTGGATCAGCTTCAAAAATCTTTTACATTTTCAAAGAATAAATAGAATTGTACTTCAAATGCGACATCTACGAATGAGGAATGTGGGAAAGACCTGAATGGCGACCAGATCCGAGAGATGCTGTATTTAGGCATGGGCGGACTTGTAAGCGATTCCAGATCGAACGCAACCGACGGTTTTAAGACTGCCCTCAAGCGGCAAGAACTACCTTAATGGGAATCGTTTCACAGAGGGTTTCTCCCTCAGGAGTGCGACCGACACAAAGGACAAAGCGCACCAGCCACAATATACTGTCACCTGGTCATTCGTTTCTGAAAAATGATGATCAAAGAACTGAAAAGTGCAGGAGAAGATGGAAAGGGAAGCCGTAGTAGAGGAGGAACCCTCTGTCTTCACCTACCGACCCGGAGAAACGATGGAGAACCAAAGAATTCGAACCTGGGGTCTCACGAGTGCAAAAGTAAAAGTTACCACGGAGCATTAAATACCAATCAGCTTTGAGAGATAGCACTGTGGCTTAAAGCCTACTGTATTTCCTTGTACCTACAAGAAAGTTAGCAATAGATAATATTTATATCTATTAACATGGCGTGGATAGAAGTATAAGCATATTCAAGAGTGTTTTTACAAAATGTGTGTTTTAATTATTATGCATAACAGCCTTAGTAATTCGCTTCTTTGGTAATTGGAATACTCTCTCGGACTTTTCATATTCGAATTCCACGTACTATGTTCCCATTACAATGAACCTGAACGCAGCTGCACTTATTAACGATTCTGCAGTAAACATTTTGTGTTTGCAGGGTCTGGAGTTAAAGGGCCAGATGGTATACTGTCCAGAGTCAGATTCCCTATTGTTTGTCGGCTCGCCATTCCTGGACGGCCTGGACGGACTTACTGGCCGCGGGCTCTTCATTTCCGACATCCCTCTACATGACGCCACTCGTGACGTAATTCTCGTGGGTGAACAGGCCAGAGCACAGGTAAGAGCACGTGTATTGCTTGTTTCCTATCCTACAATTAGTGAAGAACAATTTATATTTTATATCCTACTGTGTATTGTACATTATCTAACTTCTTACATGCCCATAGGTTATTAAACTTTTATTTTAATTGTCTTTTTTTAACTCATTGACTCTTGGAGTATCAAATAATAATCATCACTCTAGATATATTATACCGAGTCCTTAGATTTATTCGGCTTTACAACCAATATTTTGACCGCGTATGACGTCAGTACTAGGAAACGAGTTTATCACTAAGGCAGGAACTTTGGACACCAAAACATTGGAACAAGGTGGATGCGAGACACTGACCTAGTGAACCTCGCGATCCACTGCTGTCCTGATATATCGTCACGTTCCGAGGGAGAGTCTGAGGTGAGACTTCGTAAATTGAAATATGTGCTGCTTTAAGGGCGGTGGAAAAAGTTTGTGAAAAAATTAAACGAAGTCCCTGATGATACTAATAGTAATTATGTTAAACAAAAGCTTCAACGTGTTCTTAAATACAATCCATTATATTTGAAACTGTGTGAAGTGCGAAATTCTTTAAATAGCAAACACAGATTCAAATATAAACTGTTTCAAGTATGCTACAATCACATATGCGATGTAGAGAGAACATTTTCTCAATACATAAATATTTTGTCATTCAGTAAAACAGGTTTCAAATTTGAGAATTTACGAATGCACGTAGTTATACCTGCAATAAAATTAAACACTATAATTAAAATTTAAACGATGTTATTTGAGTAGGCCCGTGTATCTGTTCACAAAAGAGAGAATGAATGAGCTTAGGGAATTTCTCATACTATTCATATATACGCGCTTAGTCAGGAGCCCCATGTTTGTTGTCGTCGACTGACTACGTACTCAAGGTCGGAATCAGGTGTAGCGTGCTCTACAAACGTCCTTTTGGAACGCCCATTTGGAACTTTTTGCTTTCATACCATAAACTCGCAATCATAGCATTCATGTTGATAGGCAACTCAAATATCGTAATGATGGAAACCCAACCCCCCCCCCCCACACGTATTCATCCAGCTCGGAAGTAGCATTCAACTATGCATATTCTGTGATCGGTGGTCACTTGCATCTCACATGCAAAGAACGCGCAAAATGCCCTAGTGCAAAACAGTTCTGCACCGCCTAGAACATCAACCTGTTTACGAAATCGAAAAAGCATTCAGTCCAACGCTCTATTCCGCACCGCCCCTTCCAGGCAAGGGGCTCGCTTAACTGATAATGACATCATTCACTTAAACCCACCGGCGCTAAAGCCCGAGCAAAGCTGTCCATTATTTCTCTTACATAATTCGTAGATCAGTAAATAACACAACTCTTTAAAGGACCTACTTGGATCTGCTAATATGAAAGTATTTTTGAAGATCTTTCCATTTCCCTCAGGTAATGGTGTCATTCTGAAAATTGTAAATAAGATTGCCAAATGTCCTTCCATAAAGACTTTAAACGTAGACTCCATGCAAGGTGTGTGCATGACCGTTTAAATTGCACATGTTCCTGAATAAATCGCAAATATCCTGATATCCACTTGCACAACCTTAGGTCCCTCGCTGCAAATACACACTCCTCCATACTTCCCTTTTCCACGTTTTTCTCTTATTCCCAGCATGTAAAATATCTATCTTTGTATAGCTTGCCACGCTACGATATTGTCGTGGACCTATTATTTACGATAGGCGGCGACGCACATAAAAGGTTCGGCGCAGATTGATAACAGACGGATAAAGAGCATGCATAAGCAGATAAACATAGCGCTGAGATGAAAGGCATGCAGAAACAGATAAAGTTAGAACATTCTGGTAACATCTTTATTGAATGGAGAGCGTTCAGTTTATTGATTGTTCTGGAACTGTCTGGAATCATCAGTGGAGGTATTTAAGGAAGCGACGACTCGCCAAGGGGGAGTCGTAAACAGATGTTGTAACAGGAGTCTTGTAAATAGGGAAGTTGAGTAAGCTCTTTGTTGTGGCCATCGACCTTGGTAAACTGTGATTGTGTATGTGACGTAATGCTGTTACGTTAGAATTGAACAGAGTGCATTTCTACGGAAACAAAGAACATTTTGAATTTCTGCAAATTGGACTTTTAATTTTACGAACCCACAGAGTCACAATTGGTGTCAGGAAGCGGAACATCGACAATGGACGCGGTATTGGAAAAGATTTATGAGAAGATGATTAAAATGAAGGCCGAACTGACATCGGAAATGAAAGAGGCAAATAATAGCCTGGCCGCGGAACTAACAGAAATGAAGACAACTAACGACTTCACCGAGATGATGGAAGAAATCAACGTCAAATTAACAACGAAAACAGAAGCGGCAAATAACAACCTGACAGCAGAGTTGGAGATGACAAATCAGAATCTGACCGCGAAGACGGCCGAACTGGCCACTTAAATGAAAGCTGCGAACGACACCCTCGCCGAAAAATTTGAAAAGCAATTGACCGGCGTGAGGGATCACATCACGGAGCTGGACAAGCGGATGGGTCAAGTGGACGAGCGCATTAACGAGCTAGAGGGAAAGGCCGACAATAACACCAAATCCCTCGAAGACCTGGCAAACCGCGTTACCGACCTGGATGGAAAGGCCTACAGCAACACAAAGTTCCTGTACGCCATGGTGGAGGACATCGTCGGACTGTAGGACTAGAAGGTCAACGCGCCGGGACGCAACACATCACCTGCGCGCGTCAAAACTCCTAAATACAACGGTTAGACAACTTTCAAAGACTTCCGCCACCAATTCGACGCAGTGGCTAAGCACAACAAATGGTCACCAGAGGAAGAGGCCACACACCTAATTGCGAACCTCCAGGGACGGGTCGCAGAAGTTCTGAACGCGGTCCAGACAGCGACGGCGCCCAAGAACATTTGGGAGGCCCTGGAGAACCGCATTGGAAATCACCGCTTAGCCGCAGCGTACCGCAGTCAGCTGATTTTAAGGTCGCAGCACCCAGGGGAAACACTGCAGGAGTTCGCACTGGCAATCGAGCAGCTGCCCAGTAAAGCCTTAGTCGACCTCCCACCAGAGTTGGTATCCCGGGAAGCTGCCTACATCTTTGTTGACGGGGCACGTTACACGGAGATTCGTCAGCGCCCAATGCTCGGGGACTACCAAACCATCAATGAGGCGCTAACGGCAGCACTAAGGATGGAGGCGGCCAAGGTGACAGCTACCCCAATGTCGAAAACCAGGAGTGCCCGCTATACTGGAGACAGAATACGAGCCGAGGGACGTCGGCGAAGCCCTAGTGGCGTGTGCTGCGGGTGCGGCCAGTGGTGACACCTTGGGAGAGATAGCCGAAACCAGGCAGAGCAGCCGGAAGAACGAGTAAGGTCCGGCGTGGCGAAGGGCACTCGGTGGTGACATCACCATCCCCTCGAATGACAGCACGTGCCGTCAGCTGGCGTATGGATTACAGCCTCGTCGCAGATAGTTGTTTAAGAGGGAAGGTGTGCCGCGTGCTCGTAGACACCGGGGCAGCCGTGACCGTCATCAGACTTGACATAGCCAGGGGTTTGCTGTTGAGAAAACCAAGCCAACCATACCAGCTTATGACGGCATCGGGTGACACCTTGCCTGTGGAGAAAGAGGACCTACTGAGACGACCTTTGGATGGAGTGCCGTGCGTCACTGAGTAATCGTCCCGAAGGTTGCTAAATTGTGGTACTGGGATTGGATGCTCTGAGGAGCCACGAGGCAACGGTCGACGTCGGCAGGAAGGTCCTGCGGCTCAATGCAGAAGAGGTGATACTCCGGCAACCCGAAGAACGCCTGGGAATTTGCTAAGTCATCTTTAAGGAAGATGTGGTTGTCCCCGTAAGAAGCGAGGTGGTGGTGACGGCGCGACTGGAAGGCCAGTAGACGAAGAACAAGATGCTGGATCAGAAGACGCCAGTTCACGGACTCTTTGTAGCCAGAATATTGTTTCCGTGCAGGGAGGAAGTACCAGTGAGGCTGCTCAACCTGGCATACACCGATAACGTTATCCAGGTCGGAACGTAGTTGGGGACGTGCGAGCCCGTGGTCAGCGTAACAGCAATCGACAATACAAAGCAGCCGGTGCCGACAAAGCACCTAGGACCCCGGCTGGAAGGCTTATTGGAAAGGGTGGCTGACCACCTGACCGCAGAACTGCTCCAGAAATTTGGACAACTGCTGAGACGATACTAGAGCCTCTTCAGCCAAGGTAACAGTGACTAAGGCCACACGGACAAAGTACTCCACCGCATATACACCAGAGACGCCCGGCCTATTAGGCAACTACCTAGACACGGACCGCTGGACAAAAAAGCGGCGGAACGGGATATGCTAGAGGACATGAAATCCAGGGGAGTGATTGAAGAGTTTGAGAGCCATTTGCGTTCCCCTGTAGTTCCGTTGACAAAGAAGAACGGCGAGCTACGCTTCTGCATGGACTAGAGGACTCTGAACGTTGTCACTCGGACGGACTGTTTCACCTTACCCCGGATTGACCACACCCTGGACACGCTAGCTGGTCCACAGTGGTTCTCGATCCTGGACCTGAAGTCGGGTTCCTGGCAGGTGGATCTAGATCCAAAGGACAAGGAAAAGACTGAATTCTCGACAGGCTAAGGGCTTTGGCAGTTCACAGTTATGCCCTTTGGCCTCTGCAACGCGACAGGTACCTTCCAATGCCTCATTGAGTCAGTAAGGAGAGTGTTGACTTATGGCGCCAGCCTGCTCTACCTGGACGACATCAGCATCGTCGGCAAGACCTTCGAAGAATATGTGGATAACCTGAGCTTGATTCTACACAGACTGCAGGCGACTAACATGAAACTAAAGGCTAGGAAGTGTCAGCTCTTCCGCAAGGAGGTCGGCTACTTGAGCCACATAGTGTCAGCAACCGGAGTGGCTTCAGACCCGGAGAGGACACAGGCCGTGAGAAATTAGCCTTGGCCGAAGGATAAGCGGTAGTTGCGCAGTCCTGGTTCTGTGCAGTTATTACCGCCGATTCAAAAAAGGTATCTCCAGCATCGCCAAGCTCCTCACCCGCCTGACCGTGAATGTTTACAATTAATACTACATTGATTACCTTTATATTTTTTAATTCTAAAAACAGAATATGTTTGAATTTTATTTTAATTTGACAGAGGAACACCGACCTTATGTGTGGACGGAGGACGCCGAAGGCTTTTTCCAGCGGCTCAAAAAGACACTTTACATTGTTCCTATTCTGGGCTTCACACAACCGTGTGACGCCTTCATTGTGGACACCGACGCCAGCGACCATTGCATTGAAGGCTTCCTATCCCAAGTCCAGGACGGCCATGGGCGGGTGATAGCCTACTACAGCATGACCCTGTCCAAGACAGAGAAAAACTATTGCGTCACGAGGCGAGAGTTCCTGGCGGTGGTAAAGACCTTGAACCACTTCCACAAGTACCTGTACGGTAAGCCATTCCTTCTGAGGATTGACCATTCCGCCCTCACCCGGCTATTGAGCTTTAGAAACCTGGAAGGCCAAATAGTACAATGGATCCAGAGGCTGCAGGAGTACCACTTCATCTCTGAACATCATAGAGGGAAGAACCACGGTAAATCAGACGCAATGTCCCGAAGACCCTGCCCAGAGTAGTGCATCCAATGCACAAGAGTGGAAGAGAAGGAGCGTACTGCAGCTGTCCGAGTGGTCACGGCTGTGCCTGCGGATGGCTAGGATAACGCAGGCCTGTGGAGAGAACAGCTGGCGGACGCAGACTTGGGGCCACTCTTGAGAGAATTGGAGGCAGCGAAAAGACCAACTTGACAGGACATCGCAACAAGGAGCGCCACGTGCAAGTCGTACTGGGTACAATGGGACTCACTGAAGACAAGAGAGGTCGTGCTGTTCTGGGTATGGGAATCGCCTGATGGAAAGACGCAAAGAGAGCAGTTGGTACTCTACCGATATAAGGATCCGGAAGTCTTGGAGGAAGTGTACGCCGGTACTTCTGGTGGACACCTGGGAGCAAACCGAACTATCGACAAACTCCGACAGCGCTACTACTGGCTAAGGCTCCCAGCAGACACTGAGAGATGGTGCCGTCAATGCTACGTGTGCGCGGCGAGTTGCGGCTCCCAGAATATGAGCCGGGGTCGCATGTAGCAGTACAACATCAGAGCGCCATTTGAATGGATCGCCGTCGAAATAGCCGGACCGTTTCCAGTGTCCGACAGAGGCAACAAGTACCTGATGGTGGTCGTGGACTACTTTATCAAGTGGCGGGAGGTGTATGCCATCCCGAACCAGGAGGCGAAGACGATCATAGACTGGCTCGTGGAGCAAGTGTTCCGCCGATTTGGGGTGCATTTAGAGCTCCACAGCGACCAGGGTACCAATTTTGATTCCAAATTAAAGAACAAGGCACTAGGAAGACTTGGGGTGAACAAGACGCGCACCACACCCCTACATCCACAATCGGACAGCATGGTGGAGAGATACATCAAGACATTAGAAGAGCACCTGAGGAAGGTCGTGGTCAGCCATCAGCGAGACTGGGACATCAAGGTGCCACTGTTTTTGCTGGCCTACCGCTCGTCAACACACGACACCACTGGGATGACACCAGCCAGCTTAATGTTCGGCCGAGAGTTACGCCTCCCCTGTGATCTGGCTTTTGGAAACGCCACGGACGCAAAACGGCAAGCAACCGAGTATGCGGAGAACCTGTTGGAGCATCTCAACGACATGCATGAGATGGCTCGTCAGAACATTCAGAAGAACATCCGACCGCATGAAGACCCGATACGACAGGCAAGCCAACAGCCAAAGGTTCCAAGGTTACCTGGCTTGGTTTTACTACCCTACCCGGACCAAGGGACGATGCCCGAAGCTACAGCAACCATGGCAAAGACCGTACCGTGTGGTAAAGAGGGTTAACGACGTAGCCTACCGCATCCAGAAGGCGCCCCGAGGAAGATGTTGGTGGTACACCTGGATCGTCTGGCCCGCTAGGATGGTGCTGTCCGAAACGGCCAGCCTTGAGGAGGGAGCAGTGTTGCGTTAACGGGCGTTAAATTTTCGGCGCAAATAGATAACAGACGGCGGATAGTGTTTCAGAGTAATAAAGAGCTTGCATAAGGAGTTAACGATAGAGCGGCTTGTGTTCACAAAGAGCCGGCAAACAAAGATAGCTAAGATAAAGAGCTTGCTGGTACAGATAGAATTTCACGTTTGGAAGATTTTAGTATATCTCGATTGACAGAGAATAGTTGTTTATTTATTTGGACGAGAAGTCTCTCGAATTATGGATGAGATATATGAGAGATTGTGACACGCCAACGGACATTTGTGAAACAAGAATGAGTCGTGAGTTGTAAAACGAGAGTCAGCTGTGTTGTTGTAACGAGAACTGTTTGCTATTGTCATCGACCTTGAAAGATTGTATTGTATATGTAATGTTGTTACGTGAGAAGTGATCAGTGTAATTCTACGGCAGTAAAGGACTCGGAAAATTGGACTTTTAATTCTACGAACACATAAAGTTGCAGTATACGTTTGTTTGGAGCACTTATGGGATCCGGATTATCCGTATCTGCCGGGGAGTTTCTGTCTAGTAAAATGTACGGACCCCACCTACAGTAGGGACTAAGGGTTCTTCGCCCTCTCTCTCCTCTCACTTCATTCTCCTTCCCGGTGGTACCGCACTTGCGGTATAGGTACAGAAGAGAGCAGATGTTTTCCGATGCGGGCAAGACTGGCCTCCGTGAGGGAGGCGGGTTTCTTATCAGTTAGTTGCGCCAGGACGATTAACTTTCCTTATACCTGACTAGCGATTTCGGCGCACAGGTAATTTAAGCCTCAATGGAAAATAAAAACAATTTTGCCACATGAATCGTAAGTGGTTTTATATAACTCTCTACTATCAACCTTGTATCTATCGATTATTTTAATAGCGTTATTTCCTCTCTTTCTCGCACACCACACCTCAACCATTTTTATCTCCCTTTCTTCTTTTTAAATGCATTTCCTTTACTCATAAAGTTTTAGCTTTATCTGGAATGAAATACTTCAACCTTTCATAGGTTGGCGATACTATAATGTTAAACTGCGTGGTATTTAAAATTAATATATAAAATTATTGTTTAAAACTTATATCTTGTTTCGAAAATAAATATATTACGTTCGTCACAGTTCTAAAGAACAGCTTATATGAATATACTACGACAATTAATATATATATTAGACTTTTAGCGACCGACGAAATAAATAAAATAACTATTTTGTTTGATAATGCCAGTTCAAATACAAAATCACGTTAGCGTCAACGGCATGTCAGAGGTTTCACGAAGGATTTCTTTAAATGTCAGTAAAGCTGATACGATGCATTTTACTTTTAGCTACACGTAGAAACCATCGAACTAGACCGGGCTTGAACTCGCAACCTTTGGATCAGAATACCAGCATCTAAATCAATCTGATAAGCTTCTATAATGATGATGATGGTGATGCTGATGATGTTTTCCGTTTTTTAATTTACGTTCTCCGGACGTCTTACCGGACGATGAATGGAATGGGTGAAATGATGCTGAAATGAGCCCAGAGTCCATAGAGCTTAGAGTTACCCGACATTCGTCTTTTAGGATAAGGGAAAACCCCGGAAAAACCTTATCCAGGTAACTCACCCTGATCGACATTCGAACTCGGGACCTCTTGAACGTGAGGGAGACACGCTATCACCACGCTACCGAGGCGGGCAATGATGATGATGATAATTATGACGAAAAAGAAAACCTGAAAGGTTAAATAAGATTGTTGCGCTAATCTAATATGCAGCTATAACGGAATTAAACATTTAAACAAGAAATAGTTTACGTATTTGAAGCATATATAGTTCGAAGCAGTGTGCAGCAATTATCTGCTCTAGAGGCTGTGAACATTA
This sequence comes from Mantis religiosa, assembly GCA_030765055.1. Classification (NCBI taxonomy): domain Eukaryota; kingdom Metazoa; phylum Arthropoda; class Insecta; order Mantodea; family Mantidae; genus Mantis; species Mantis religiosa. The sequence goes on from CM060948.1 coordinate 230,558,186, forward strand.
CAACATTTCTGGTAGCAAATAAACACAAAGACGCGAAAAATCAACTGTCATGTAGATGCCGTTGCCGAAACCGGTCAATTTAATACGTTAGTGTTAGCACTTTCTTCGTTCAAGTATTTTAGGGAAATAATGTAGATTTACTTCAAGAATATATTAAAAGTTCCGTCTTCCAGTGAACTTGTATACATAGGCAATAGAACGGTCACTGTGGTTAAATGGACAAATGGTCGATGCACCCTGCTTTTGTTAGTTATTTCCTCGGGGTCAAAGGTCACATTCTGCATTATATATAATATAAGAGCGGAAGGTTTGCATTTGATTTAAAAACGACAAAGAGTATCACCGTATCGTGCATTAGAGAGAATAAGATTAGAGAAGAATGCATTTAACCTCGGAACTCACTCGGGGCTTTATTGTTGGCATGTGGGAAGCAGGTCTTGCTACCACACAAATCGCTAATTCTGTAGGAAGAGGACTTGACTGCGTTCATTTGTGGATCCGGCGGTTCCAGGAAAAGGGCGAAGAAGGATTAAAAGCCCGACCTAAATCCGGAAGACCCAAGGTTACCTCTCCGGATATGGATGCAGCCATAGTGAAGAATTCCAGAGAGAATACGTTGCGCCCTTCTACGTCAATCGTAAGGCATATGGGACTTCAGATAACGCCTTCGACTGTTAGAAGGCGTGTTCATGCTGCCGGGATACACACTAGGAAGCCAGCTCGAAAAGAGAACCTCACAGCAGCACATAAAGCTGCTCGTATGGGATTTGCTCTCCAGTTCCTTCCAAAGCCTCGGAGATTCTGGGACAGTGTAGAATGGACGGACGAGAAAGTGTTCTCATCCGACGAAGAGGGAAGGATGATACTTTGGCGTCCAGACAAGACATGCTACAACCCAGAGCACGTAGTGACCACAGTAAGAAGCGGCAGGATTAGCATCGCTTTCTGGGGCTGGATGTCGGCTGCCGGTGTGGGTCAACTGGTACGTGTATCCCCGAGAATGAATTCTGTGAAGTATGTGGAGGTGTTAGAGGGATGCATGTTACAAAGTGTTCGTTCCGTATATCCAGAGGAAGATATGCCTATCATTAACTATGTTCATGACAATAGCAGCATTCACACTATAGCATTTACGCGAGATTGGATAGAGCAACATCCTGAAGTTTCTCCTCTTCCTTGGCCAGCCAAATCACCAGATCTCAATCCCATTGAACACATTTGGGCTATTATTGTTAACGAATGGGATTGCAGGGCACAAAATACTCCTGAAAGCTTCGAGAATCGCGTTCAGGAAGCATGGGGAAGCGTGCGCAGACGACCTCATATTTGTGAATCTCTCGTCGCTTCTCTTCCTAGGAGGCTCAATTGTCTTTTAGATGTAAATGGTTGGTGGACCGCGTATTAAACCATTAATCGTTTGTTCCCTATCCCGTATTTTGCCATACATGTTCAAGCTAATATTTCCATCCCTTCCTTTCTTCATATGCACATTGGCATTTATTTAGAAATTGGTTTCAGCTTTACCTATATATTAATTATTTAAAATGAACATTATCCTTTATTTTCTGTCTCAATAGTTATTATCAAGCATAAGATGAATTCAATTCTAGAGCAAAATTAAGATTTAAGCATTGCACTTATCAGACAAAGAATTCGACATTCAATTGGAACCTCATATAATAAAATGTACAATTTACTACAGTGTTGCGCTTAAAACTCCTCTTTATCATCATCATCATCATCATCATCATCATCATCATCATCATCATCATCATCATCATCATCATCATGATCATCATGATCATGATCATCATCATCTTCACCATCAGCATCATCACCATCATCACCATCATCACCATCATCACCATCACCATCATCATCAATTATTATTATTATTATTATTATTATTATTATTATTATTATTATTATTATTATTATTATTATTATTATTATTATTATTATTATTATTATTATTATTATTATTATTATTATTATTATTATTATTATTATTATTATTATTATTATTATTATTATTATTATTATTATTATTATTATTATTATTATTATTATTATTATTATTATTATTATTATTATTATTATTATTATTATTATTATTATTATTATTATTATTATTATTATTATTATTATTATTATTATTATTATTATTATTATTATTATTATTATTATTATTATTATTATTATTATTATTATTATTATTATTATTATTATTATTATTATTATTATTATTATTATTATTATTATTATTATTATTATTATTATTATTATTATTATTATTATTATTATTATTATTATTATTATTATTATTATTATTATTATTATTATTATTATTATTATTATTATTATTATTATTATTATTATTATTATTATTATTATTATTATTATTATTATTATTATTATTATTATTATTATTATTATTATTATTATTATTATTATTATTATTATTATTATTATTATTATTATTATTATTATTATTATTATTATTATTATTATTATTATTATTATTATTATTATTATTATTATTATTATTATTATTATTATTATTATTATTATTATTATTATTATTATTATTATTATTATTATTATTATTATTATTATTATTATTATTATTATTATTATTATTATTATTATTATTATTATTATTATTATTATTATTATTATTATTATTATTATTATTATTATTATTATTATTATTATTATTATTATTATTATTATTATTATTATTATTATTATTATTATTATTATTATTATTATTATTATTATTATTATTATTATTATTATTATTATTATTATTATTATTATTATTATTATTATTATTATTATTATTATTATTATTATTATTATTACTACTACTACTACTACTACTACTACTACTACTACTACTACTACTACTACTACTACTACCGCTAAAGCTACTCTTCATTTGTAATCATTTCTCTAAAGAAAGGTGATTAATGAAACAAATCTTTATTCTATTTTTGTGTCAGTATTTAGAGGCTGTAGTAGTTTTTTCTTTCAAAAATACTATTTCTACGTCCTGATGCAATACCTGATTATATATTACAAAATAAGAGTATTATTCTCAAACACTGTGAGCAGAATGCCTGAAATTTAAAACACAATAATAATTTACATACAGCAACATGAGACACAAGTTAGAAAACATTTCGGTAAATCTGCATGGGTAGCTTAATGGTTAAGATTATTCCATCTCCCAAAGTAGGATATAGAGGACATGTGGCAATGTTAATATAATTACTTTGATCACTGGGGCCAGATAAGTAATGTATAAGGTGTTTTCTTTTCTCTCAATTGTAAATTTTGAGGAAATTTCTCATCGTTGGATATCTTACGTTAGAAATGCTTAATTACTAGTCGGTCTGTTCTTACATTGCATGAATTGTTATGACGGAGGCTTAAGATTTGAAAATAGCTATTTGTTTTATATCTTGACTAAATTTAATGCGATTCTTAAAATATATGAAGGATAGGTCATGTGAGGCATTTTAGTGCTCTTGAATTCGGCAGAGGGAGATGGAGAGAGAGAGAGAGGGAGAGAGAGTGCTGTGGGCATAAAGATGAAGATATCTTGAGTTTCCACGAGGGTTGAAGAAGCGCTATTCTGATTGGATCCTTTTACTATTCAATTTCTTCCAACTGACGGACCATATTCCCCCTCCCCATGTTGAGGTTTCGGCTCAAACCCCATAATCGATCACTGTCGCACACCAGCAGGTCGCTAATGGGCGGTTCTGGTTACAGAGCATGTATCAAAATGACGTGTCTAGGATATAGGGTCTAAGTCCTCCAGGCACATTGTTGGTACTTGCATTTTCAGTAATGAAGTCACAGGAAGTTTTATGAGATTTCCGAAAAGAAGGAAATTTGCAACACTTCCACACAGTTGGATCGTCCACCTAAGTTCCTTAGTATAGTAGCCAGGTCCATTCCATCCATTGCGAGGTCAACGCTTTCCCTTGTGACCACGCCTCCTCGAGGTAAGCAATTATAAGTGTTTTTCACCCTTAAACATATCTTAGTACGTTCTTAATACGTTCACCAAGTTAGAGCGCTGTTGCAATATTTTTCATGTGTCCTCAGAAATTAGCTTAGACTGCGCAAACGGGCTCCGTATTTGTTAATTAAGCTTATACCAATTTATAGAAGTTACATGCTGATTTACTTATTGTAGTTAGTGTAGTTTTATAAATTTATTAATGTTTAATAGTTATTGGCGTTTAGCACTTGCGTAATTTAGTTAAGATTGGAGACCGTAGGAATCGAACCTAACATAGATATACTAACATGGATTTCTGTTCATACCTGTAACATATACGTAACAGTATTTCTAACCTTTCTCGAGTTCTAAAGCTTTTATGACATTTAATTACTATGCCCAATATGCGTGATTATTTATTTCACTTGTGCTTAACAGGAGCTCCACCCTCCTAAAACAAAAACAATTACATTGCTTAACCTTATTCAAACCTGTAAAATTAGCAAACGTCCTTATAAAAGCTTTCAGAATTTAAAAAGAGTAATAGAGTTTCCTTACTAATTTTTCTTTAATTCCTTGGCTCGGTTTTTTTTAAATTTCGCTTTGAAGTATTTATTGCTTTGTTAACTCAACTGAAATTCGCCACCTGTATCTGCCATTGAATAAAGGAAAATGTTTTAAGAGAAATGGGCTCACGATTGCAAACAACAAAGCTCTAACTTGCAATATTTGCTTATAAATTATTATTAACTACTAGAATTTCCAAAGTGCTTCTTTAATTTGCAAGTAAATATCCCTCGCACACTGATACAATATAACCGCTTTAAATTTGTAAGGATTCTTTACTAAACTTTCCTTAGATATTATGTTAATAATACGCATTTAGTTCTTGCGGGTAATATAAGACTAATACCATAACAGCATGGGTAATATATCTCTCTTCAGTTATGTTATAAAGAGTTGTAACATTATGTATTATTATAGGAAACACTAATCATTTCATTCATTCATTCATTCATTCCGTCATTCATTCATCCATCCATCCATAAGTCCGTCCATCCGTCCATCCATCCATCCGCCCGCCCGAAAGCGCGCCCGCCCGTCCACCCATCCATCCATCCATCCATCCATCCATCCATCCATCCATCCATCCATCCATCCATCCATCCATCCAGCCATCCATCCATCCGCCCGCCCGAAAGCGCGCCCGCCCATCCACCCATCCATCCATCCATCCGTCCGTCCATCCGTCCATCCATCCATCCGTCCGCCTGAAAGCGCGCCCGCCCGTCCACCCACCCATCCATCCATCCATCCATCCATCCATCCATCCATCCATCCATCCATCCATCCATCCATCCATCCATCAATCCATCCATCCGTCCGTCCGTCCGTTCGTCCATCCATCCATCCGTCCGTCTGAAAGCGCGCCCGCCCGTCCACCCACCCATCCATCCATCCATCCATCCATCCATCCATCAATCCATCCATCCGTCCGTCCGTCCGTTCGTCCATCCATCCATCCGTCCGCCTGAAAGCGCGCCCGCCCGTCCACCCACCCATCCATCCATCCATCCATCCATCCATCAATCCATCCATCCGTCCGTCCGTCCTTTCGTCCATCCATCCATCCGCCCGCCCGAAAGCGCGCCCGCCCATCCACCCATCCATCCATCCATCCGTCCGTCCATCCGTCCATCCATCCATCCGTCCGCCCGAAAGCGCGCCCGCCCATCCATCCATCCATCCATCCATCCATCCATCCATCCACCCATCCATCCATCCATCCATCCATCCATCCATCCATCCATCCATCCGTCCATCCATCCGTCCATCCATCCATCCGTCCGTCCGTCCGTCCATCCATCCATCCATCCATCCGCCCGCCCGAAAGCGCGCCCGCCCGTCCACCCACCCATCCATCCATCCATCCATCCATCCATCCGTCCGTCCATCCGTCCATCCATCCATCCGCCCGCCCGAAAGCGCGCCCGCCCATCCATCCATCCATCCATCCATCCGTCCGTCCGTCCGTCCGTCCATCCATCCATCCGTCCGTCCGTCCGTCCATCCATCCATTCGTCCGTCCATCCTTCCGTCCGTCTGTCTGTCCAGCCATCCACCCACGCCTCCAGGGCTCCATCCCACCCTCCATCCATTCGTCTGTCACTCAGTCCGTCCGACCGTCCAACGGTTCTAAACGTTATTTTAAACAACGGCAACCCTGGGTATTCTCAGCTGTAAACACGTGCCTAACATTCTTCACCTTTGGCCCCCGGTTGTGTATCCTAAGATGATTATAGTATTGTGGTTAGGGGGAAGAACAGGTTTTCCATACAAAGAGACCCGGTTGGGGGTGCTATAAGCGCGGTCACTATACTAATGGCGGTGATTTCAAAGGTGCATAGCACGGAAACAATAAAATTGATTCAATAAAATTGATTCAATAAATTTGTAATCATAGTGGATTAGATATGAAAATTTGATATATTCGTTAAATGTGAAAGGCTGTTGGTTCAGCAGTTCACTGTTAGAGTAGTCATCTTCGCGGACGGTCCAGATGGTTGGCATTTGTGAAAGAGGCGAAAAACTTCCTAGAGACTGGTCGCCGAATTGAAACAATGTAACAAAGATCCTGATGGTTAGGGGGAATTCTGGTATGTTAGTAACACATTTTCTTGAGAGGAATATCAGACACAGCTTGGCTGGTAGTCTAGGAAGAAAGACATGGTTAGAGGGAGTGTAGTTCCTCGCCGTCAATAATGAATTACGTGTGATCGGTAGTATACGTTGCACATACGTAACTCCACATATTAATATAGATTAGTATACATTGGTCGGCAGCTTCATGATTTACGTGAATATTATTAAAAAGAAGCAGTTAAACAACTCTTAAAGTTGTATTTCGGTGTCATTCTTATTCTGCAATACACTCACGCACAATCTTAAGATGAGGCTCTTGCTCGAGACTGAGGCTAGACCACACATACAGCTTCAAAATGTTGTGTAACATTTGGAGGTGGCGACAGTGTGTGAACAGAATAAATAAAACAAATGAAAGGTCGGTTAAACACCAAGCTTCGTGTATAGCTTCAGCATTTCTCGAACATCCAACACGAAGCTTTTCAAGAAAATATCCCACCTCATATTATTTTTTATATGGAACATTTTTCGAAAAGTGGCTTTAAATTTTAGTTAAAGTACCCTATATTTAAGAAAAATGAAATAAAATGAAATTTATATCTTGAAATTTCTGGGAATAGCCTTTGAAGTCTTCTTCATTCTAGATGTCTTTATCGTAACTGGTAAGATATAGACAAAAATTTAAAACGCAAAAAATTTAGATTCCATTAAAGTAGGCAACATACGTCTAATACTTTTGGTGCTCACCATTTCCGAAATATTTATTGTTGTTGGGTTTAAATAGTCCATATTTATATTTTCCTCAAATATGAAGCGTTATTCGCTTTTCCTGCTCTGTTTATACAAATAGATGGGTATTTCAAAGATATCAGACAGCAACCACCAATTAAAAGATCCTACTATCGTTTAAAGTTACGGTATTACCTTGTTCCCAAAATGAAAGCAGTTGTATAATTCGCTATCAGGTTTAACGTGAAGTAAATGGAAGATCAAGTTTTTGTTTAAGTACAGTTTGTTGAAGAATTGGTAGAGAAAGTCACCTAAAACACATAAAAACTGTATTGTCAAAAATATAGGTAAGAATTTTCATTATCATTAATCTCAATGAAACTGGCATAACATTCATTTTCTCTGAAGAGTATTTTCGAATTAAGCATTTGAAAGTCCTCCCATAGCAGTTAAACCCTAAGAGACATGGAACGAGTGTAATTTCAAGACTGAAATCCTTGAAGGCGTTTAGAAAATAGTCAGTTATTTAAATAAGTGTTTCCTGCAAACCTAGATTAGGGTGGGCCTAATTTTATAAATCTCTTCATTTAGCAACTTTGGAAGATACTGAACTTAAATACACAAATATATAGGCCATTTTTATTTTTTAAAATAGCTTCCTTTCTTATGTATATCTCAAAGAACGTAGCTATTGCTGGTGAGATCCAAACATAAAAATGTTTGGTGTAAAGAAATACTTGCTCTATGTTCCAGAAATAAAACAAAAGCCTCGTGACATTTGACAAAAAGTGTATTTGTGTTCTCATATTCGTCCAGCGGTGTGCGTTGGTTCTGCAATATAATTGAAATGTTGACTATCAATACTTTCTGTCAAATAAAGCAAGTGCATTAACCAACAGTTTTAGTCTAGTTGCTATATGAAGCATGATCGTTTGTATCTAACCCTGGCCGGGATGAAGGCTTTATGATTCAACTAATATTGTGAATAGTCTGTTTGGTTAATTAATAATATAGCATGTTTCATAATAGTGGTACAATCCAGTAAGCTTTAGAACCTGAAAGAATAATTCATTTTGTAATTGATTTTGTTGATGTGAAACCCTACTGCAGTTTGCTAATTTGCTGATTTGATTGAGGCGGAAATCTATTCTATTACCCTTGTTAGTAATGGATTACACACCTTTGCATTCCCTGACAAAAAATAGGGAATTAAAAGACAGTACAGGATTAAAAAAGGAACATTTAACATTCAGAATATTTACAGTGATATCTATACAAAAGTGAGGAGATAAACAGCGTGATAGTGAGCCATTAAAGTGAAATATGGATTTTCTTGTCTAAAAAGATGGCTACGAGCGGTAACATGCTTTACCTTACTCCTCGTTATAAATTACATTCAAAGCTTTGTGACACAAGAGCCAGATAAGAGGAAAGACAAACAAGAAGCTAAAATTAGCTTTAGATAAAATCAGTGTTATAAATGTCAAGAAAGTTACAAATTAAAACAATAAAAGTTTCCCAACTGTCATAAACCGCAATATACTAGTAAAGCCTGTATTCATTTCGCCAAAATGTAAGGTTTTTCCAAGTCATAGGAATTGTCACTGTAGAGAAATGAGTAAGAAGTAGCTCTATCTTGTCTTGAAAGATTATTTATCATTGAATACTTTAGTTAATATTGATAAAATAATACTGATTTTATTGTAAAAAAATAATGAACTTTAGATTCATCTGAAGGGCATGAATTACATGCGACGATATTACACAATTATACAGTTCTTATTAATTGCCATTAAAGAAATATGCGTATTAAAGGCTATTCAAAAACGTATGCATAATATCATGCCAGAGATGCAAATAAAATGTTTAAGAAGAATTTATATGGCAATAGTCAAGGCGAAATTACTTTATGGAACGGAGATTTGAGTTTTGTGGGACGGTTGGGCAAATCTGAAAATGTGAATTTTGAGCTTGCCAAGAGCTTCTTTCATTGGCATGGAAAAGCAAAATTGGAAGTCTGAAATGCTGTATTAGAAATTATAAATCTGTAATGGTTGAAAGTACAGGAAAAATGAACCAAAACTATATTTGGGTCAATAAATCAAAGGAAACTATGGTGAACTTAGTTTGGAAGATGTATGGAGACCTAAGGAATTCCTAAAAATGGTTTGTGTAAAGACTTCAGGTGAGGATAGAAGGCCAGGAACAAGCAATACTCGAAAGCATCAATTTGAAAAGTCCATCGTGAACATAGATTATATCAAAGTTATTTGTAGTAGGGAAATGTATGTTGATATGACAAAATCATCAAAAGAAGACGTTACATTGTTTATGTCAGGATAGAAACATTAATGTCCGATTTCACCAGCAGATGTTAAGACTTTACACGAGAACAGCAGTAGTTAAAACAAAAATTGGATTTCACCAACAAGTGTTAGCGTAACACTCGTGCTAAATCTCTTATTAAACTAACAAGCCAAATTTCAGGTGTTATATCCTTAACAATTGTAAATAGTCAAGATGGCGAGCATGAACTCAGCTGTTGATATCGATTTGCTAAACTGGTCATTTGTCTAAGTGGCATTCGTAATAGAGTGCGACCTATGAGGAAAAATGATTTTGAGGAGCTGATTTTTACGGAGGTATAGACTTTCGAAACATGTTGCTATGAAGGTTACTGCGGAAGTACAAGAGAGGTTAAAACATGCATCGAAAGGAATATGGTGATCTCGCCTTTGCTTCAAGTATTAATAACTTGCAATTTTATAGTTCACTGAATTATGTGGACCTCCCGTCATGAAACGTTCAAGTCACTTGCCCTTCTTCGCTCCTCGTTTTAAATTTACGTAATACTGAGAACATGCATCGAAAGGCATATGCCGATCTCGCCTTCGCTTCAAGTATTAATAACTTTGCGATTTTATAATTCACTGAATTATGCGGATAATATGCTATCCACCTGCCGTCTTGAAACGTTCAAGTCACTTGTTCTTCGCTCCTCGTTTTAAATTTACGTAATACTCACAAGTTGTTTGGTGCTTGTAGTAGAAGCACATCCATTTGAATTGAATTCGTTTTCAATATTTTCCGCGTGACATCTTTCTCTTTCACATTCACCGCGTCCGTGCTCTTATTTTCCAAGATATTCTTACACTTCGTCACCAATTCAATTAACAATTCTTTTTCTATCGATGAAAAATTTGTTTCACGGCTTTATTTATGGTTTTGTTCATCCGCCATTTTTCAGCTTGCGCAGACCAACATGAAAACAAAAGTGCATCGCAGTACGTTCAGAAAATAATACGACTCATCGATAGCCTTCCATAGCTGTGATATTTACAAGTTTCTTGGCGTTAACACAGGTTTGTTAGCATTTTAAGAAAACAGGTTGGTGAAATGCAAGAAATTTAACATTGGTGTTAGTGCTGTGACAATTGTTACGTTACATTTGTTAACGTCGATTTTACATCTGTTGGTGAAATCGGGCATAAAAGTTCTAAGTATAGGGTAACCTGAAGGACACATTTTGACACATAATCATTTATGTGAGGAAACGAAATCCTGTGAATGTGGACCAGTAGGAAGGTATGGTCAAATTAAGAGAAAACATTTTTGGGAAACGCTTATAATGTAAAGTACCTAAAAACTGCAAGGGTAAAAGTTAAGAGGAAGCCTTTTGGGAAAGGTAATAACTAAATGGCTGAAGAAAATTAGCCAGCAAGATGAAGAAGAACGTTAAACAGTCGAAGACATTAGATTTCAATTGTCTGTAGTAATGGACTTGTCGATTCCCACAGGGTTTGTAACGTTAACTACAAAAAAAGTAATAGTGATTTTGCAGTGTCCTCAGATCTGTAGGTATTATGACTGCGAGGGTTACGTAGATTCAGAAATCTGGTTTGCAGAAATTTAGTACAACTTCTGCTGCAGTAAAATGACATAAAATTGACAATCAGCTGTCTTCGAGGCTGACAAAAACAAAAGAAAGAAATCACTGCGGTGCACTTCAATCGTCAACTGTCGCAATAACCAAGAAACAAGTGCCCCTCCTAACACCTTGTCGGTATTTATACCTCCCCAGCCATTGCTTTTAGAAAGCCGCAGACCTTCTGAGAACTTTAGCGGCAGCAACAGTGGGCAGAACGTCCTCTTGTTCTCTCCTGTCACGCGCCCGGCTCCGGTCTGTGGCAGCAGCACAACAATGCCACGCGGTGACAGTATAAATAAAGGTATCGTAAGGGGACATCTTGCACTTTGCAGCTTATATAAAACTATTGTAGCTACCACTCCTTCCCGAGGATGGTATGAAGTAAAGGAAACGCACAAGCTATTAGGCCACTGACCCATGGATGTCACTAACACTTCTGGGCCTGGAAACCTGATTCACTGCTGCAGCTGTCTAAAGAGCGCGATGAACGACCTATCAAGCAGGCTGCCCTCGAAAGCCCTACTACTTCATTTGCAAAATCATATGCTCCTAATTTTCAGCACCACCATGCCCCACAAAGTCTAGAAGCACATAACAAATGATAAGGAAAAGAATTGAAAGAGAAATGGTGGAAAGAAAATGTGGTAAATGAGAGACTACCCGACTAGCGCCTACCGGTCGAAGAAAACCACTAAAAGTCTAGGTCATATTGGACAGTTAACGAGTATTGAGCCCGGAGCCTACATCATCATCATCATCATCATCATCATCATCATCATCATCATCATCATCATCATCATCATCATCAAAATGAACACAATTGGTTTCGAAGTAATTAGTATTAAATGTTTAATGTGAATTAAAAGTGAATCTCGCTCGATTATACCATTTGCCCTAAATTCTATATTTAAGTGACACGTGATCTGCAGAAACTTCCCTTTGTAATAGAGGCGGTCAATCACGGGCACCCTCCAGGTATTTTGAATTTCCCTCCGATAACTCAAAATCTAATGTGAAACAGATTTTTCTTTACAATGTCTTCCGCATTCGAATCTGAAGACAGATACATGGATTTATTTAATCATAAAGCCATTACACATTTCAGAGTCGAGATTCAAAATTAAACCCATGGGGACCCATTCTTGTAATTGGAAATAATGAAATCCAAAATCATTCAGGACTTTTTGCTAAATTTAAAATTTATTTTTCGCTAACCACTTTCGTTAATTTGACTGAATTTGGAGAATATGAGCCTTTAGGCCGGTTTATTAGAGCTCGCGATCTATCTGCAAAGCTCGTGTGCAGATTTGGTACGTATACAATTTGAGCAAATCTTTTTTGGCATTTATGTAATTAAGAAGAAACTACTTTCATCTATTATATGTCACATTTTTCTGTGTGTATTTCAAAAATTACCGCTAACAAATTGAGAAATTGATGAATGAAAGGCAACTTAAAATTTCTCATCAGTATTACATATATTAGGAATCATTCTATTTTCCTTAATAAATAGTGTAGTAAGCATTCTGTTGTTCTTCAGTTCATTTCATTGTAATATATGTAGAAAATAGAAACATGTAATATTTTAAAGTAAAAATAGAACTTACTTTTATAAATATAAAAAACTACTTTTAAAACATACAATTTTATGTTACGTCGCATAGTTACACACTTACCTGATTGCGTTATTAAAATGTACTATTTGATTTAGATTCAAAGTAGTTATTAATATAAATTAAATTAGCTGACCCAAGCAGAAAGTAGGATCCTTACACTTGGTTTATGGTAGTGAAAAGATCATGGAGGTTACGTGCTATTCTAATTTAGAGTAAAATTTTACTTTAACTATCATGGCTCAAGAGAATTAAAGTCTGAGTTTCAACTTAAAGGATCTAATTTAAGAATATTGCCACTAGACCTTACGACATAAACAAGATTCTGGAGAGGTTTCGTGGAAGTCCGGCACACTTAAATTAAGAGTTCATTTAACCGTAAGTTCAAAGCATTAACTTCTGTAGAGCTGTCTTCTTGATACTGTAACGTTGATGGGCATGTAGGTATGGGTATTTGATGGCAGGTAATTAGGTAAGTAGGAAGGGACTTTGATGGTTAGCGCAACCTTGATGAAGGAGCATAGGTATATTATGTGCACATAGTTCGTGGATAGTGTGTTGAACTTCTCCCTTCTTTTCCAGGAATTTGCTCCACCTATTCCTATATCTATCTAAGAGTCTTTACGCATGAGAGAAAAACACTATTGTTCTCTATCCTATTCTACCCTTCCCTAAATTGTTCTGCTAGATACCATGCTGAACCTCCTCTAATTTTCATAATAATCTTAGTTAATTACAAGTACTGTTTCATTTCTTTAAGAAATCTGGAATAATATTACCATCTAAATATACACCTTCGTTTTCTATACCTCACGACACAGATCTCTGTGATGTTGTGTTCAATGAGTAAAATGTGATTGAGATTATCACTCTTTTGTGCGAAACAGCGGGGGAATAGGAGAGAAAAATAAGGATTAGTAAGGAAAGTTAGGGTACTTTGGTGGCTGACAACTGAAGGACGTGAGCGCTTAAGATGGGCTTTAAGACTATAGAGACTCCTGATTTGTTTACGTCCTCGAACCTTAAGTCATAATGAACGGTGAATGAAATGAGTGAAATTATGCTCAAATGATTCCAGGATCCATGGAGCTTACAGTTACCCGAAATTCGTCTTGAAGTATAAGGGAAAACTCCGGAAAAACCTTATTCAGGGAACTCACCCTGGCCGAGATTCGAACTCGGAACCCCTTGAACGTGAGGCAGACACGCTACCATCTAGCTACCGAGGTGGGCAGATTCCAGATTAAGTTGGACACTAAGTGCGACTTGTGTTTCTACTCCGGCAGTAATTGTTTAGTCTGATCGTTTTCATTGTGTTACAGCGTTAATAGTGAGCTCGTTTAGGGCAAAGAGTTTAGTTACTGAATGTTTGACTTGTATGTAAAAAGGGTTAAATGCTCCTACTTGAGAGGCAGACGACTCAACCTCCAGTTATTCATTCATATTATTCTTATTGTTTATGCTTGGGTTAGTCCCAAGTAATATAAGAAATATTTTATAAGTTTATAAGCAATACTTTTCCATTATTTCTTGAACAGCCAATTAAACCCTCTTTGTTTTATCAATTTTAACAATGTTTGGCACCTTAGCTACTATTGTATCCCGAACATTCCAACTAAGATACCACGACCGACGGCACCCTAAGTTTATGCCCGACAAAAAAACAAATCCAAAACTCGATAGAAGAAGGATAGGAAGATACTTAATCATCATTTATAACAAGCTGAAGCGTTATGTCAGGTCGGTGGTTCCACTGATGTGTAGGTAAATATAGATTATCATGAAGTTCCAGATGAGGGTGTAATGTTGAACTTGTTGTGCCTGCCTAGAAGATGCCTTGTGGAGATTATATGTTGACGGGTGTGTGGAGGCTGTACTAAATAAATACGAATTTGTAACTTACCTTTCACTAACACTAGAGGTAACTCCGTCCTTTAAACCTATATCAAATAGTAAATCCCGTGGCGTACTGTCCGTAAGGGGCTCGCACTCCCAATCTCACTACCCATCACACACCCACTTAAGC